>PVJC01046150.1:0-13418 GCA_004026665.1 Murina feae
GAGGAGGAGGAGGAGGAGGAGGAGGAGGAGGAGAGGGAGAAGAGGGAGAAGAGGGAGGAGAGGGAGAAAAGGGAGAAGAAATAAACCTTGGGCCAAGACCTAGGGCAGCAGGGGACTAGAGAGAGTTAAGAGGACAAGTGCAGAATCAACTCTGGAGGAACAGTCCTTCTGAGATTGGAGGGAAGGGTGATTATGGCTGCTGGTGAGGGGTGTGTGTGTGTGTGTATGTGTGTGTGTGTGATGAGCACACAGCATTGAAAATTAAGGTAGGTTACTTCTGATTGTGTCCCACCAAACTCATACTAAAATCCTAATCCCCAGATTATGGTATTAGGAGGTGGGGCCTTTGAGAGGTGACTAGATAATGAGGGTAGAGCCCTCATCAATCGATTAATGCCCTTATCAGAAAGACTAGAGAGAGCTTGATTCTCTCTCTCTACTCACCTCCATGTAAGAATACAAGGAGAAAATGGCCATCTGTAAACCAGGAAGCAGGTTCTCACCAGACACTGGAACTGCTGGCACCTTGATCTTGGAATTCCTAGCCTCCAGAACTGTGAGAAATGCATGTTGGTTGTTTAAGCCACTCAGGCTATTGTAATTTACTATAGCAGCTCTGATTAAGACACTATCCAACATTCATTGAACAAATGCCTATCAAGTGCCTACTGTGTACCAAGCACTGTTCTGGGCACTATTCTGGGAATAAGCAATAAGCAAATCAACTGAAGGCCTTCCTTGTGAGGGCACAGATGAAAATGTGCCAGGGGGAACCCAGTATTGGCTATAGCACACTCTCTGGTAAAGTAGCAGTGATTAGACAAGAGTTTGCATCTTGTGATCTCTAATATCCACTAATTTGATGCACGATCCAACTGAAGATATTTAACTCCTGACCATTGAAACAGGAATAAAGTAAGTCACAGTGGATATCACTTGGAATGCCTGTCCAGGCCTTGACCTCTCTAAGGGCTGCCCTTACCCATTCATGAGGGTGGATCCAGAAGACACGTCTGTATGATGTTGACCTTGACCATTCCCCTGGATAGTCAATTCAAACAGGAAAGGGCACCTGGTTTAAGCTGAGTCACTCAGATTTTTCCCTGGAAATATGGAATTGGTCCTGAGAGAGTTCTTCTGTTTCTGCAATTGCTTTAATTAAAGATATGTAAATTGAGGAATTGTGAGTGTGGCCATGCTTGGAACTGTGTATAGCAGAATATTATAAAAAAACTATCTAGGGAAAAAGAGAATTAATTATGACAGGAATGCGGAGAGAGGCAGGGATGAAAGGTCATTTAGTGAGAGAGAGGGAGAGGAAAAAGATAATTTATTTGGATTTTTAAATTGTTTCGTGTGGGAGTTTTAGATTGTATCTTTGAACTGTGTATCATGATAGACATTTTTACTGGTATTTCAGAGACAAGCTAAGGCAAAGGCATTCATTGTCAATCACATTGTTCATGCATTAAAGGAATTTAGTTCCTGTGTTTTCTAATATCAAGAACAAGTCCTAATTTTTGCAACTTACTCCATGCACATCTTTAAAAAAAAAAACAGGAAAAATATTAACTAATCAATTAGTGAACAAATTATTCTTGTTTTCAGATTAAAACTTTTAGAAGAAACAATAGTGTTAAAAACTACAGGGGGCATATTTATGACAATTAACCACTGATTTGTGGGAAGCATTAAACTTTCAGAGAAACTTTGGGGGTAAGAATTGAATATCATTTCAGATTTTCCAATGGCCCATTAAGAGTTCATTTTTCATTTTATTGATGACCAGCTGGTCAACTAAAGAGGACAATATTTTTTTAAAACTGAGTAAAAAAAGTCATGCACATTTTAGGAATATCTATAAATTTTATGACTTCGTTTCGGTAGTATTCATATCATTAACAAACTTCAAAGCCAGAAAAGACTCTTTGCAAGTGGAATTTTGGGGTCAGTAGGAAAGCTGGGTCTAAGATTTAGCTTTCCCATTTCATATCAAAGGTTTTATTCCAACATTATTTATTCCTTCAACCCCAAGAAAGGAATGTCGAAGGAATGCAGTCTAATTTAAAATACTTTTTATTATGTAAAAGTTCAAAATGCATAAAGGAGAATGACTAGTAATGAATCCATACATACCCATCCCTTAACAGTTGTTCATATTTTGCTATATTTGATTTACTAGTCTCTTTTTCTGCTGAAATATTTTAAAGTAAATTCCAAACACTATGAGTTCACCCTCAAATATTTCAGTATGCATCTCTGTACACGTAGACATTTTCTTATACAATTACTATGCTTTTATGGCACTCCAACAACAATTCCTTCATATCATTGAATATCCTGCCATATTCAGCTTATCCCAATTGCACTCTCAATTATTTTTAGTTGTTTCATTCAAATAAGGATCCCCAAAGGGTCCACATGTTGTGTCTTTGGTTGTACATCTTTTAACTCTTTATGTCGAAAGCAATCCTCCACTGCACCTCTTATTAATCATACCATTGACTTAGACTATTTATCCAGTAGAATGGCCCATATTTTTGATATGTCTGATGTCATCCTCATTATGTCTTTGGGTTTGTTCCTTTGCTTTTTATTCCTTTTAATTCTGAAAGCTTTAACCTATTTGGGTAAACTGTTTGGGTTTTGTTTCATATTGCATCACATCAGGAGACAAAAAATATCTGTGTATTTCAAGTTTAGTGATGCCAGGATTGATCAATGAGTTCAGCTGGCATCAGCCAGACCTTCCCATTGTAATGCTGTGGTTTTACTCATATCTAGAAGGAATCTGTTCCCCCAAATTGAGTTCTTCATTCATCCTTCACTCTTAGCATCTATTGATGTTCATTGTCTGAATTCTTTATTATGTTAAAGGTTACAAAATGATGATTTTATAGTTCTACTTTTCCTTTATTATGTTTTAACTGGAATTCTTAAAAAAAAAAAAAAAAACTTCCTTCATCAACAAGCACTGGTTAGTTACTCTGAAATAAATTTCATATAAGAAAGACAAAATAAAGGTTTAAGTCTTTTCTTTAATTGTAAATTCTCAGAGTAATAGTTTATTGTTTTAATCATTGGCCATTGAAATTGCATAAACAACAGTACTTATGCTATCATTAAGAGAATGGAAAAATCCTTACTTCCTGGGCCAGAATGCTATTTGTCAAGAATGGACTTCCATAATAGATAAGAGGGCTATTTTAAGATGCCGATATAGAATTAACTGTTCACTCTGAAAGTTCTGAATATCAAATTCTATTCTTTTACCAATAGGCTCATAGGTTTCTTCCGCTTCACTTTCAATCACACAACTTAAAAATTCCATTTACACTATTCATTTACACTAGTACAATATCTGCATAGATAACAGAGACATAGCAGCTAGAGTGGAATAGTGGGGGTGTGGAAATGAAGGTCCTTCCACAATTTTCTGGGTTCCGTATGGTTTACAGTTAAAAGGATGTTCTCTAACAATAGGTCATGTAGCATTTCACTAATTTAAGTATTTTACTTAAAAGGAGACTTTAACTTAGAATATTTCTATAGTCATTAAGTGCAGTGTCAATGTTAGATAACAAAATAGATATATCTAGTTATTTGCACTTCTGTTGGCATCTCTAAAGCTTTGACTTTGACATTTCCTCTTTTTAAATTATTTATATTGTTATTTAATTTATTGGGGTGATGTTAGTTAATAAATTATATAGGTTTCAGGTGTACAATTCTAGAATACGTCATCTGTATATTGTATTGTGTGTTCCCACCCCAAGTCAAGTCTCCTTCATCACTATTTATTCCCCATTTGCCTTCTTCTACCTTTCTCCACCCCCTTTTCTTCTGGTAATCACCATTCTGTTGACTGGGGTCTATTAGTGTAAGTTGTTTTTTTTTGGCTTAATTCCTTTATCTTTTTCACCCAGCCATTCAAACTCCCTCCTCTCTAACAGATGTCAGCCTGTTCTCTGTATATATAAGTCTGTTTCTATTTTATTTTTTTAGTTTATTGTGTTCATTAGATTCCACTTGTAAGTGAAATCACATGATATTTGACTTTCTCTGACCAGTTTATTTCATTTAACAAATATTCCTCAGGTCCATCCATGCTATTGCAAAACATAACATTTCCTTCTTTCTTACTATCAAGTAGTATTCCACTGTGTAAGTGTATCATACCTTTTTTTTTTATCCACCCATTTAATGATGGTCACTTGAGCTGCTTCCACATCTTGCTATTGTAAATAATGCTACAATGAACATAGGGGTGTATATATTCTTTTGAATCAATGTTTCAGGGTTCTTCAGATATAGTCCCAGAATCAGAATCATTAGGTCATAAGGCAGTTCCATTTTTAATTCTTTGAGATAATTCCATACTGTTTTCAACAGTTGCTGAACCAATCTGCATTCCCACCAATAGTTCACTAGGGTTCCATTGTCTATACATCCTCACCAACACTTGTTGTTTGTTGATTTATTGTTGGAAGGTGTGAGTGATATCTCATTGTGGTTTTAATGTGCATTTTTGTGATGATTAGTCATGTTGAGCATCTTTTTATATGTCTATGGGCCATCTGTTGTCCTTTTTGGAGAAGTGTCTATTCAGGTCCTTTGCCCATTTTTTAATTGGATTGTTTGGGGGGTTTTTTGGTGTTGAGTTGCATTATACTCTTCATAAATTGACCCCTTATCGGATACATGGTAGGCAAATATGTTCTCCCACTTAGTAGGTTGTCTTTTCATTTTGTTGATGGTTTTCCTTTGCTGTGCAAAAACACTTTAGATTGATGTAATCACATTTGTTTATTTATTTATTTATTTTCTTGTCTGAGAGGATATATTAGAAAAAATATTGCATAAGCATGTTAAAGATTTTACTACTTATGTTTTCTTCTAGGATTTTTATGATTTCAAGTCTAACAATTAAGTCTTTAATCCATTTTGAGTTTATTCGTGTATAAGAAGTTGGTCTAGTTTTATTTTTTTTGCATGTATCTGCCCAGTTTTTCCAACACCATTTATTGAATAAACTATCTTTACCTCATTGTATATCTTGCCATAAAGGCATGGGTTTATTTCTGGGCTCTCTATTCTGTTCCATTGACCTATATGTCTGATTTTATGCCAGTACCATGCTGTTTTGATTCCTATGGCCTTGTAGTATAGTTTGATATCAGATAGTGTAATTTCTCCAACTTTGTTCTTTCTCAAGATTGCTATGGCTATTCAGGGTGTTTTGTGGTTCCATATAAATTTTTGGAATATTCATTCTAGTTCTGTGAAGCACACCGTTAGTGTCTTGGTAGGACTTGCATTGAATCTATAGACTGCTTTGTGTAGTATGGGCATTTAAATGTTAATTCTTCCTATACGTGAACATGATATATGCTTCTACTTATTTGTGGCTTTTTCAATTTCTTTCTTCAGTGTCTTATGATTTTCCAAGTACAGTTCTTTTGCTAGGTATTTTGTTGTTGATGATGAAATTGCAAATGGGATTGTTTTCTTAGTTTCCCTTTCTGATAGCTCATTATGGGTGTATAAAACTGCAAGTGATTTCCAGATAATTGTTTTGTAACCTTCTACTTTATTGAATTCGTTATTCAGTTTTATGGTGGAAACCTTGTCATCTTCAGGTAATGACATTTTTGCTTCTTCCTATTCAATTTGGATCTCTTTTATTTCTTCTTTTTGTCTAGTTGCTGTGGCTAGGACTTCCAGCACTATGTTGAATAAGGGTGATGAAAGTTGACATCCCTGTCTTGTTCTTAAGGGAAACACTTTTGGTTTTAACCCATTAAATATGATGTTGGGATGTTGGTTTTGGATTTGTTGTATATGGTCTTTATTACATTTAGGTATATTTCTTCTATTCCCATTTTGCTGAGAGTTGGTGTGTTGTGTTTTTTTTTGTCATAAATAGGTGCTGGGTTTTATCAAATGCTTTTTCTGCATCTGTTGATATAATCATATGATTCTTATTCTATGTTTTGTTTATGTGGTGTATCACATTTATTGATTTGCAGATATTGTACAATCTTGCATCCCTCGGATAAATCCCACTTGATCATGGTGAATGATCTTTTTAATGTATTGTTGGATTTGGTTTGCTAATATTTTGTTGAGTATTTTAGCATCTATGTTCATCAAGGATATTGGCCTATAATTTTCTTTGTGTGTGGTGTCTTTATCTGGTCTTCTAAATCACATCACTGGTTTTTTAAAATATATTTTATTGATTTTTTACAGAGAGAAAGGGAGAGGGATAGAGAGTTAGAAACATCGGTGAGAAAGAAACATCAATCAGCTGCCTCCTGCACACCCCCCACTGGGGATGTGCCTGCAACCAAGGTACATGCCCTTGACTGGAATCGAACCCGGGACCCTTCTGTCTACAGGCTGACGCTCTATCCACTGAGCCAAACCAGTCAGGGCCACATCACTGATTTTATTATAGAAAAAGTCAGCCTTTCTCCAGGGAACTGTTATTACACTGTAGTGTCAAATTACACAGGAGAAATATATTCTTCCTTTCTGGTTAAGATGCACAGAAAGTCTGCTCTCCTAATTCCTGCTGTAGATTACTGGAAGTAGAGAAGAGGGAAGGGACAGAATGGGGGAGGAGGAGGAAGAAGGACATTTGTTTCTAAAGGAACCATTGTCTGCACTTGGCTGGCATGGCTCAGTGGTTGAGCATCTACCTATGAACCAGGAGGTCAAGGTTTGATTCCTGGTTGGGGCGCATGCCTGGGTTGCAGGTTTTATACCCAGTGTGGACAGGCAGCCGATCAGTGATTCTCTCTCATCGTTGATGTTTCTATCTCTGTCTCCCTCTCCTTTCCTCTCTGAAATAAATGAAATTGAGCTTTAAAAAATAAAATAAATAAAGGAATCATTGTCTGTAAGAAGAGGAATTCAGAAGTCTCTGAGTATGAGTGGCAGGCACACCTTTGACCCAACAAGGGAGACTTGAGAAGATGCCAAATAGTGAACACATTGTCGTTTCTATCTCATTTTTTCATTCACAAAAATTTAAATAATGACACCCTAGGGATGGGGGAAAGCTGCGCATTGAATATACAGTATGCAGTCAATGTCACTGCAGGTAGCAGATTGAGTTTAACAAGCCATATGGGTTGTAATAGTCTAAGTATGATTAATTCATAATGTTGGTTCATTTTATGCATTATATTATGACTTGTTATTATTTCATTTAACTACAGCGTAAGTCCTTTCTCTAGGCTTGATCAGGAAACCTTAAGGATTTTGATATCCCTCACATTATAACAAATAACATCCCAATATTTCTGGACTTATCTGGGACTTTTGCTATTGGTGGAAGTTCAGAGAAAGAGCAAAGTGAACTTGGAGCAGGTGGGTGTCCTTCCGTTGCAGAACTCCAGTTGCAGCCTGAGGAAAACCTGACACTGAAGGTGGAAATAATGGCTTTCTGCTCAGTTGTTGTAAATTCTAAATGGGCGATTGAAGGCCGTAATGATCACTGTTGGATGCCTCTGGGCTTCAACATCTGGTGAATGCCTTACTAGCTGACAGCTGTTAGCCTTGGTAATGAACATGGTGTGCTGCCCAGAGCTTTTGTTTCAAGCAGGCTGGGGATTAATCTAGAAGCAAGTATCACTAGTTCATGGTTCAAGACAAAAAGAACAACTTTATTTTCAGGATTAGCTTCCCCATGGTACATGTAGTCAAAACAGAGCCTTGTGCTTATTGTTATGGAAATCCTGCAGCCTCTTATGCTCAAAACCCAAGACTTTTTTTTACATTTTTAACACAAGAATTTGAATTAATGTTCTAAACCCTGTTTAGCCTCTGTCAGAGACAAATCCAAATTGCTAAGAAGCACAAAATAAATTTAGGAAATTTGGCTTATGTCCTGAACTCACATTCAAGCTCAATCAGTAAAACTATTACAACAAAAAAAGGCAATTTCTGGAGGTAACAGTTTGAAGGACTAACATTAGAAAGTACAGTGCTTTGCACTGGAGTAAGCAGTTTGTCTATGATTTAGAAGTATGGAATTTAAAAAATAATACTATAGGCAAGATGTTTGAAGTAAATATTTCCATCACTAAGATTATGCTAAGATACTTTAAATCTAGGTTTTGGTTGACTAATACAATTTAAATAAGAATAAAGGTAACATTTGAAAAGAAAATTATCACTTGCATGTTTTTAAATTTTAGAATAGCATTTTTTTCAGTAATTTAAAAAGTTATTTTTAATTGCTTTGCCCATATTTTTTTTTCTTTCACATTTAAAAAACATTGTATTTAAGGACCATGGAGTTTAGAGTTTTTTGGTTTTTTTGTTTTCTTTTGTTTTGGTAGAAGCAAAAACTATTTTTTGTTTCTTTTTATTTTGGTAGAAGCAAAAACTATTTTGATAAGAATTATATATATAATTATGTATAAGCACACACACACATAACTGAGGGGGGAAGGGGAAAGAGAGAAGAAGGATTGGTTCTGTATGCTGTGCATCTGCTATTTCAAGAATGAAGGCGTTGGCAGAATTATGGTCTGAAATGATCCAGCCTATAGCTGCATACTTTCCGTGTGAAAATACCAGTGGGAGAGAAGTTCTGAGATAAAGAGAAAGGAGGTGGTAATGTCTCCTCTGGGAACTTTTCAGAGAAAGATCTACTTCTCAGAGGCAACAAGTAGAACCTCCTGGGAGAATAGGAGTAGAGACAATTCTAACGCTGGAAATGCTTCCCCTTTGCTAACTCAGAAGATAAAACACACAGTCCTCTGCTCTTCAGAATCCCTGCCTTGTCTGCCACCAAAACCCGTGTAGCTTCATGTCCTTCTTCTCTGTGAAAATGCCAAACCTCATCACCAACAGAGAGTTCCTCTAGGTGGCTGCTGGGCACCCAGTAGATGACAATGATGTGGAAGATGATGATGATGCTGGTGATGCTAAGGAGGACAACTAACCTCAATTGAAATAGTAAGAGAACTATTTTTGAAGAGCCCAGTGTTTTAGATGTCCTTTTTAGGAACCGATTTTAGGAACTCCACCAGCAAGATGGATATTTCAAATCAGCCACTTCCCAAAAGCAACGCTGATAAGTGTCCAGAATTAATTCCTGCAGGAATGATGAATCTAGTTATATTACTGTGTTAGAGACCAGAATCGAAGAAAAGAAGATTAAACTCATTAGGTACATAAGAGCAAACGGACATGTATGTGCTAAGCATCTGTGTCTCACCTCACTTAATCCTTTTAAGAACTCAGTGAGTGAGGTGCTGTTTTTCTTTCCGTTTTACAGATATAGAAACTGAGGCATAGAAAGATTAAGGAACCTGCCTAAGGTCACTCCACTATTAAGTTGTGGACCCAGGATTTCAACCCAGTCTTCCCAGCTACTAAGCCATCAGCTCTTACCCGCCATCAATAGGGACTAATTGGTTGGTTGATTTTCAGAAAAAAAGGAAATTACTAAGGAAGGCATTGCTCACTTGCCTCCTGATCACTCAAGTCATCATTAGCCCCCCTCCCCGAGCCTATCCCCCCACCTGTCCTCCTGCCTCAGGCCATCTTATGTCCTACAGCTGGTGCGGAACATTGCTTCAGCTGTGAATACAATGTCGCAAAATCATGATTTGGATGGCGATCTTTTAGGGAGCTAGTGATCGATTTGAAATAAAACACAAGGACAGAGAATAAAGAATGTGACCTGAAAGTCAGGGCAGGAACTCTGCCACTTACTGGCAGTGTGATCTCAGCAAGTCCTATCGCTTCCCTCAACCCATTAGAGTAATTATGTCCAAGGTTTCTTCAACTTATAACATAGGAAGAAACAGGCCTGATTACTTCCATGCTGTTGTTTTTATTGGGGTAAAAGTAGGTTTTGTTTTGTGGCCTGACCCAGCAAGCATCATCTGATATAGCTTGAAAACAGGCAGATGCACATGGCTCCGCCCAGTAAGCCATCCTTTTCCAGAGAAGGCCTAGGATTTGCCATTTGGGGGAGGGCCGGAGAAGCCTGGAAGTTTGCCACGTTCTCCTGAAAAAGGGTTGCAGTGTGGTTATGCCAAGAACTCTGCGCGTCAATCTGGACCCAGGACTGTGTCTCTTGTTACTATCTGCTCCTGCCAACTGCGGCGTTCTGCTCCAGCTGTTTGGAGCCCAGACCTGGCACGCCCAGTCTGCCTTGGCACGCTGTGTGTGGGTACATTCAGTGTGACTGGATGGAAAGGAGCCCAGACAGTGTCATACATGGAACTTTATCTTCTGCCCCTGCACACTGCAGAGTCCAATTCCCAAGTTACTTCTCTCATGTGACCCACACCTGTCTGAATCCCTTCTTAGCACCTTTGGTGAAATTGAGATTGCAAAGGAGCCAGTGATAGAGCAGAGTGTGTGGGCTGTTCAGTGGTTTAACCTAGCTGGTTGCCCAGCATATGTAATAATATTAATTTCTGTACAACCACAGAACTCTGTAGGCATCTCACACCTTCTGTGTTTTTTTTTTTTGTTTGTTTGTTTGTTTGCTTTTTGTTTTTTGGTGTTTTTTGTTTTTGTTTTTGTTTTTTGTTTTGTTGTTTTTTTTTTTGTAGTTTGTCTTCTGAGTGAATCACAGGGATTGTTGAGACATTCATGGTTTTACCTGTGGCTCCATCTCAGCTTGGGAGGCGTCTGAGTCTTTCTGTGGGAGGTGCTTCTATGCCTTTGGGCAGAGCCCAGAAACAAGGCCACAGTGGAGGGTGAGTGGGGAAGCGGCAGTCATTCCTGGGTGGTACAGTTAGTTGTTGCTGCTGTAGGCTGGCGATGTTCTTTCTGGCCCATGGCTTTTCAGGTGGCAGTTACTCATAAAACAGACAGACACAGCCTCAGGTGCTCAGGAGAGAGATATGTGCGGGCAGTAGTATTACCTGTAAAATTGTGAGGTATGTGAGAACTTCTTCCTATTCCTTATCAACCATTTGTTCCCTTTATTAGTTTATGTTTTTTTATTATAACTCTGCTTCTCGATACTATTTTACAAACTCTCAGATATTCTAGTTACTTGGATGGATGTTTGAGCAAAGCTATAACAGCCATTCATTCTTTCAGTAAGGACCCCAGCTGGTTGCTGGGGATACAGTGCTAAGAAAGACTCAACTCTTGCCATCATCGTCATACAACTTGCATTTTAATAGGGACAACACTAAGTGACCACAGTGAGGTGTGCTAAGCTCCAGGACAAGGGACACAAGGAAGTAAATAAAGGTTTTACTTGGTAAGAACAGAGGCTTTATTGGGGCGACTGGTCGTTCCACAATGGGGCAGGTGAGAAGTCTGTGGAAGATGAGGAGGTCTGACCAAGGAGCCCAGATTAACACATGAGAAACACACCACGGAGGACCAAAGCAGGAGGCACCCCCTCGGTGCTGGGTTTCAGAGAGATGGTGTTGGAGGTTCCAACAGTAGTTAACTCCCAGTATCTAGAATTTATTATTAAAGGGAACTAGTGGGGCTATGTGATGAGTTAGGGCTTGCATCAGTTTTAACTTTTTATGAACATGTAGCTTTTCTTAATTAGCTCTTAAGTTTATTGAAAGTAGAAATCATAAATGTTGCTGTTTTGTGTTCCCAGCCTATAAAATCTAGCCCAGTGCTGTCTATATAGTTGCTACTCATTAAACATTTGTGAAATATGTGCAGCGCATAATGATTCCTTATTGTTTTTCTATGAGTAATTCTAGAATATAAGAAAGATGAGAGGCTACAGTTACCCAGAGGTGAAGGTTCTAGATTCATCACTTGCTCAACTATTTTTTGTTTTTTTTACACGAATGCACCATCTGTTATTCAGAGTCTTCCTTCACCCCATTTGAAATATGGAGGAGTGAGTATAACTCCTTGTTACATTTTCAGTAGCAGGATAATCTCTTAAGGATTTGAGGGGATGGAAGATGACAGCAGACAGATGGGCCCATTGACAAGTATGTCCCCTTGTGGTGCTCCTGTCACAACTGAATTATTCTGTCACTTGTGCTGTCACCAGATCAAGGCTGATCCAGGAAGTACAAAGAAGAGCAGTTCTTGTGACTCTCAATCCCAGAGGGAAATGGCTCTGTGGCATGTGTGCTGTCTGTGAAAGGGACTGGATTTATTAGGTTCTAGGAGTAGTGAGAGGGGGCATGGTGTAGCAGGATACCAATGAGTGACCTGCTTGTGATAGTGACAATATTTTAAATTACCTCCTGATTTGGATTTCATTTTGTTTAACTGGTATCATTTGCCTGCCTATACCTCGGACCCTCACCTATCAACCCCATGAGCGGAACAATACCCTGCTCATGCCCATATGTATGCACCCCACATTGCTGTGTCATTCTTTGAGGACAGTCACTCCAGGACACTCATGAGCTCAAGGAGTCTTCTGGATGGAATAGCTCCCATATTGTACTCTGGCATCAGTCTTCCTTGTGTAGGTCTCTGACACTTGACTAGAAAGTTGGCTATGATGATTTCAACCCCAGAGAGTGTGATGACATTGGAGAATGGGGCAATAGAATGTATTAAAGTCCTTTGAAGTCAATTCCAGAAAAGGTTATTTACTAAATATATTTAGAATCACTCTTTAAAAAAAACAACAACTAGGGAACTATAGTTATTTTTCCATTGCTCACCATACTTCTCATTTTGCTAATGGTTTACTGAATTACCCTAACAATTTTATTTATTTTCTATACATAGACTTTCTATGATTTGTCAAGGTGACATTGCCAGTTCACAAAAGCTGTTTTGTTACTTAATTCAACAAGTATTTGGTAACTACCTACTGTGTTCCAGGAGTCTGGAGATCGATAAGGCCTAGAGTTGACTTCTGGGAATTCAACTGTCATCAAAGAGGACAGGAAAACAATGTCTGGCTAATAAGGAGTAATTCACTGTCCAGACATCTCAGCATCTGCCTAATGCTGCTGAGTAAGTGAGGGGTGAGTGTGTGTGTGAGTGTGAGTGTGTGTGTGTGTGTGTGTGTGTGTGTGTGCCTGGGAGTATCTGAATATTCCATTTTAGGGCCCAGTTCTCCATGCTTTGAATTTTATATGTAACTAGGGGCCCGGTGCACAAAAATTTGTGCACTCGGGGTGGAGGGAGTCCCTCAGCCCGGCCTGTGCCCTCTCACAGTCTGGGACCCCTCAGTGGATGTCCTATGATGGCCCCAGTCTGCCAGGCACCTTTTGTGTGTGTGTGTGTCACAACTGGGGACCTGCCCCCAGCCGCATCTGAGGCTCGGAGCAGTCCTCCTGTGTGTGTCTACCTGCTGGGGACCTGCCCCCAGGCACACCGTGGAGGCTTGGAGCAGGCACCCCCTCTATGTTGATCTCTCAGACTCTTGCCCTCCCCTGCATGTTGTTCTCTTTTTTGAGCGTGGCCAGGGCTGGGTGCGGCCTGCCTCC
>PVJC01046151.1:0-13406 GCA_004026665.1 Murina feae
GACTGACAATTTTCGGGGGTTAAGGGTGTTGGGGATGCGTGAAGAGACTGGACAATAATTGTACACCTATGGATGAGGACAGTGGGGGGGCAAGGACAGAGGTTGGGGTGGGAAATGGGAGGAGGGGAGCTATGGGGGAAAAAAGAGGAACAACTGTAATAATCTGAACAATAAAGATAAATTAAAAAAATAAATAAATAAAATAAAATGTACACTTGGAATGTGTGTAGGTGTTAAAATAATTTTCTTAGAACAGTACCCTTGATTTTTCACCAGGTTTGTAACTTCTTTCACTCACCAACACTGATTTTATCCATCCCAATATTCCAATTTATTGCAATGTTCTGTTCATCAGAGCTAAGTAAAATGCCTAAATAATTTACCTTCATCAGTATATTCTAAATGTGGCAGCTCTTAATACAAATCTATGGAAAATAAATATAATGTGTGCGTTATGGTCTTCTGTGTTGTTATCTTATAGATGCTATAGTAATAGTTTTAAGATATGTTAGTATGAGAAGTAGGAAATTATAGTAAAATTTCTGGAGAAATGTCTGAATGCCTCATGAGCTTCGTTATTTATATTATTAAAGCCTTAGCAACTGTTATAGTGGAACAACTCGTTGCTATGATGCACACTGACTACCGGGAGGGCGGGGGGCAGATGCTCAATGTAGGAGCTTCCCCCCAGTGGTCTGTGTGCTCCCATAGGGGGGGCACCACTCAGCTAGAAGCTGAGCTCACGGCTGGTGAGTGTAGCTGCCACGGAGCCTCTCCTGACTCCACAGCAGCAGGTGTAGCAGGCCAGGATGAGCATGAGTGGCACAGTGCCCGGCCCCAATTCGGGCTCCTCCCTGGCCCTCTGCAGCTTGGCACACTGCTACATCCCCTGAGGGGTCCCAGACTCCGAGAAGGATGTCCAACTGCTGGCTTAGGCCCAATCCCACTGCCATTCTCTGTAGAAGGCAGTCAGTCTGAACAACTCAGTGACTCAGGGAAGCACAGGGAACTCAGGGTGAGCCTGCTTCAATGCTTGACTCACCCACTCGATGGTGTTCGCAGGACAGACCATGGTGGCCCAGGAACAGAAGGCAGTCTTACATCCCCTGACGTGTCCCGGACTGCGGGAGGGTGCTGGCTGGGCTGAGGGACACTCCCCTCCACCCCCCAGTGCATTCATTTTGTGCATCGGGCCTCTAGTATTTCATAATTGAATAAGACATCATAGTAGGGATGCTAACATGGATGGACAGGATCTCGGCAATGACGGGACTAAGGAGTCAAGATTGGAGCCCATTCTTAAAAAAGCAGACAGGTGTGGTGTGAAAGTTCAACTCCTCCACACGCTGCCTGAGGGACCTCATGCAAAACATGTCTCTGAGCCTCTGTTTATTCATCTGTATATGAATAGTGTTTCTTACCTGTGGATGATGGTAAAGTCAGTGCATATGTGAGGAATACTTGGAATACACTAAGTGCCAACTACATGCCTGTCACTTTTATCCCTGTGCCTTTTGTTTCTAATTCCAAGCATCAATGTTAATAGCAGAGACCTGGCCTCTTCATTGCCCATCCCAGTGCTCTGCTATCCGTGTTCCTCGTTCAGCCAGCTGTGCTACGTACCTTACGTTCGGCCCTGTGAGGAGCACCAAGGGAGACAATCAGATGAACATCTCCTTTTCACTTCCCCTTGTTCTGGCTACCATCACTTAGGGTGACTAATAGCGGCTTAATGTCCAGGGTTTCCAGTGAGATAAATTCCTTGAAGACAGGAACATCATCTTACACTTTTATAGTATAATTCACAACACCCAGAACATTGCTAGGTGTAGGCCCAGCTAGTCAATCTTTAGCAGTTCTAATTCTGAAGATCATATTGGTGAACAGAAATGGTTGTACTGGTGGAGAGCGGGAGAGGGGGAGTGAAACCAGCTGACCTCTCATCACCCCTCCAGCCCCAGGGCTCTGTTCTTCATAGTTACCAAGAGTGAGGGGGTAAAAGCAAAGGAAGAGAAACAAACCCCGCATATAAAGATGTCTTGTGGACTGGTCATTTTTCAGTATGGTACTTATTTTTTGCAGCCTGATATTTATACTCAGATTGCATACGAACTCACACTGGCCCAAATTGTGATCCTGATTTTATAACTGAATCTGTAAGAGCAATTGCTTGCCAGAATACTCCTGCTAGCTGCTGCTAATGCTATAACTGTTCTTTGTGATCTCCTATAATCTGCTTTTGCCATATTATAGCTTAAGGTTAATGCAACACAAACAACATTATTTAGGTTTGTGTCTTAGGGGCATGAAGTTCTAATTTGGGGTGAAAATGACCAAATATATTACTTTCTAAGCTTTATTGCTTTTTTCTAGTTCTCATTTTTTCCCATGTCAAGTTATCAAATATTCTATAAAAGGTAAAAGTTCTCGTTTCTAAATCTATGCCCTCAACTCTTTATTGTCGGAGAAAAATGGAGGGCAGAGCATTTCTGAGGTTATAAAAAAAGGAAAAGATGGACAAATCACTTGGGTTTTCTCATCCATCTATAGCATCACCTTGGCCTTGGGGTCCAAAATCATCCTGTGAGAAACAGAGAAACAGAAAAAGTTATTTCCATTCTCCTCACAAGGAGAAAGGGTGGACTTGGGTCCTTTTTTCTAGCCACTTTCAATTCCTGGTGCTTATTTCCTGGCCACCAGCGGGCATTCAGGAAGATATTGGGAAGGCAAGAGGTATCACTGTGATCGTTAAACATGAAAGAAATCGAACAACAAGAGAAGGAAGTCTTGGCAGAGTATTGTAATTTTTTTTTAAATGGGCAGAAGGTCACATCTTTGTTGAGATTAGCTAGGATGTGGTCCAACAGTGGTTTTCAGCAGCAGAAGCCTTGTCTTCAGCAAACTCAGCAGAATGCTAATTTAGAAAGCAGGTAAAAGGTCAAGTCATCATGCTTGAAGCTGAGGAGGGGCCAAGGAGTTTATGTGCCAACCAACATCTCCCCTCCTTGCATCTCCATGTCTGCATTGCTTGCAACAGCTTGGAAGCTGCCCGTCTTAGTCTATGCCCAGTTCACTTAACTTCATTTTGTTTTCTGACACCTTCGAGAATCTGATAAAGCTTTGGACCCTATTTCTAGAAAAATGTACATCCTCTTAAAAGTTTGCATGCAATTTCAGGTCCTTTGGGGATGGCTTCACAGCTGCTACCACCACCACCACCACCACCCAGCATGTAAAATAAATCCCTCAGATCCAAACCCCTCTTAAAAGTCAGACTACATCTTTGCATACAAAGCAAGAACCACAACAGCAAATAAAAACAGAATACAATGATGTCAATGCCCTAAACTTACCATGCCCTAGTCATTTTAAATGCTTTTTGGAATAAAACTGTAAGAAATCAAGATTCTGATTCTAGGTTTGCCGCAATTAGCCAGGTGGTCTTCAGCAAGTCACTTAAGATTTTTTTTGGCTTCAGTTCCTCTATTTCTAAAATGCTGGGATTTGAATGAATTATTGTTGAGGTCTCTTCCAGCTCTGGTGCTTCTATTCTATGAATCAAGTTAGGTGAATACATGAAATCAGTCCTCTCAACAATTGGGCATCAGCTCTGTTGTTAAGTTTGGATCGTTTTTTGTTGGTTTGGGTTTTTTGGAGTCTAGTTATCCCTATCTATACTAATAAAAGGGTAATATGCAAATTGGTCACAGCACCCTCACAATCACAACCAGATATGCTAATTAGCCATGACCAGTATGCAAATTGACCATCACTCCAACACAATATGCTAATTAGTCATGACCAGTATGTAAACCGACCACCACTCCAACACACAAGATACCACCCCCATGTGGCCAAAGATGGCTGCAACAAGATGGCCTTCAGGGGAGGGCCATTGCGGGGGTGATCAGGCCAGCAGGGGAGAGCAGTTGGGGGTGACCAGGCCAGCAGGGAGGGCAAGTGGGGGTGATTGAGTTGGCAGAGGAGGGCAGTTGGGGGTGATCGGGCTGGCAGGGGAACAATTAGTCATTGATCAGGCTGGCAGGGAGTGGTTAGGGGCAATCAGACTGGCAGACAGAAACAGTCCTGGATTGTGAAAGGGATGTCTGACTGCCCGTTTAGGCCCGATGGGATCAGGCCTAAAATCAGACAGTCGGACATCCCTCAATGGGTCCCAGATTGGAGAGGGTGCAGACTGGGCTGAGGGACACCCCCCCCCCCCCAGTGTACAAAATTCATGCACCAGGCCTCTAGTTTCCTTATAATCCTCTTCCTCACATTTCTATCATCTTTATCCTCAAGCAAAAAGATGATTGATCTGCTTCCCTTTCTTTGACTCGTTTAAACTGTCTAAGTACTTCCCTGAATTAAGCTATGTCTAAATACATCTGGGGTGGATAGAGAAAAAGATAATGGTGACAGGTCAGTGAATGGGGTGCTCATATAGACACTTATGGAGATGATGCATAAATGGGGTACTTGTGTGAAGATGTAAGAGAACAGCTCGAGGGGCAGAGCTAGTACAAGGATATGCTAATTTTCAACCTAGTTCTCTGCAGACTCCTTGAAATTAACCCTTCTCAGGAAAAAAAAAAAAAAAAGAAGCCCTTGATTTGGGGCTATTATTTTTCCTAGGCTGTAAACCCCAGACATGATAACAATGCTGCTAACATAATTTCTTAAGCATCAACTTTACTACGGACACAATTATAGAAACTTGGTGGATTTTGTCTTACTTAATCATTCATTACAGTCACCCTTTGGGACTGGTGCAGCTACTCATGTTTTTCACAAGAGGAAATGGAGAGTCAGAGAGGCAAAGTCCAGGCCACACAGACTGCAAAACGAAGAGCGAGATGGCCTTTTTGCCCCCACTGTGATGCATGCCCAGTAAGATGCCAGTTAACGAGTGAGACAGTCAGGTATTTCACAAAGTGTTGTAAAACTATACCTGCCTCAGTGCATCTGCCTGCGGGTTGGTTTCCTGTTATTCCTCCTCTCTTTATGCAGGCAAATGCAGTTTATAAGAGAGTTTTCAAGTGAGTGTCATGCCCAGAATGGAGGATAAACAGTGACATATTTCTCAGGATGAAAAGATTGTTTTTTATATGTCTTTTATTTAGATTTTCTTTCTTTTCTAAATTATTTTTATTGATTTCAGAGAGGAAGAGAGAGAGAGAGAGAGAGAGAGAGAGAGAGAGATATCAGTGATAGGAGAGAATCACTGATCAGCTGTCTCCTGCATGCCCCTCACTGGGAATCGAGCTCGCAACCTAAGCGTGTGCCCTGACTGGAAATTGAACTCCTGGTTCATAGGTTGACTCAACCACTGAGCCACATCGGCTGGGCTATTTAGATTTTCTTTTAATTTATTATTCTGCCAGGCACATTGGAGGAGCCCAATGAGTGTCAAATGGATGGCTACATGGATGTATGCCTGAATGAAAAGCAGGTCATTCTCCTAGAGTGTGTCCAGAGATCAAAACTATAGCCTTGTACAGCAGTTTGACTTTTGTCTGCATTGCAGGAACAAAGATCTTATAAATTTGCACATAATTCTTTAAAGCTCTTGATAGGTTTCCTTTATATATTCCATTTCCTAAGTCCCTTTGTACAGTTTCAAGTAAAGTATTACACCTATTTCTTTGGAAAATGGACTAATTTTACATTGTAATGATTGCACCTTCTTGTGACAAAGCCTTGATGTGTTTTCCAATTTAATAGCTCAAGGAAGAAGTTGTCCTTAGGGGAACTGTGACACAGCTTCATAATCTACTCACTGTATCGTTGTCCTCCAAATCCTAAAATAGGAAGAAATAAAAAGATGAATGTGGAAGGAAAAAGCATAGAATAACTGACTAAGCTCGAATTCATTAATGACACTAAGGGAGTAAAAACGATAACGTGAACACACACACAGCATATTCTGTGAAGAATGAAACTTCTTAGTACATTTGGGGGCAGGGAGAAAGATCTGCACCAAGCCAGTATACTCTGGGTAGGAGCCGAAGAAGGGATTCTAGCCCTTCCCAGAACTTCTGAGCAAATTCCTTTAAAAATGTAGGTCAATAAGAGCCCATTATTATGCAAGAAGCACGGTTTCCTAGAGACGTTTTCTCTGTTCCATAGGAAGAAAGCCCCGTGTCTGTCATTGAACCCAAGTACCTAACGGTGAGGAGACAGCAGCAGTAATTGGAGAAAGTGGCTGGTACAGGAAGCGTGTTGAGCCTTTATGACCGATGCCAGCACAGAGCTTTAGGGTAGCTCCTCTGATGACATTTCCTGAGATTACAAAATTATCAGTGTGAATGGCATGCTCCCCCTTCCCACTACTATATACCCCTTTTTGCAACCCTCTCCATCCTCACTGGGAAAGGCATTCATTATTTAGAAGGCAGCAGCACCAGTGAAACACAGGTAACTCTTGATTGTTTTTGCAAGGTCTAAGGGTCGAGTTTAAGTAGAAATCTCCAGGGAAATAAGATGACTTCCCACAAGCAGCCATATGCTGAGTGTCAAAGGTTGCTGTGGGACATGCTGTGCCCTTTAGCCTTTATGCCTACACTGTACCTCGCTCAGACTCCTGATAAGTGTGCTAATTTATGATGATGGTTTTCATTTTCATATCACCATTGGACATAAAACAACAAAAACCAATGGCTGCCTCAAATGCTTCAGCTCTTGCTATTCAATTTGAAAGCTGTATTCTGGTAAATGGGGCTTTTTGCTGTGTCCCCAAACATTGCATTTCAATTCTTTTTTTCAGTCCTTTTACTGTGTGGGAAGAAGATAAGAATACAGAATGAACTGATGATCAAGTCTGGCATTCAAGTGAAAATAACAAGATGGTGTCACAAAACTCATTCATGGATGCTCTGGGGGTTTTGTGTGTGTGTGTGTTTTGCCAAATGTTCTTGCTGTGACCTACTTCTGCAGATATGAAAAATGATTTTGCCGTCTTTCTGTGACATGGCTGTAGTGAACTGTTCCCAAGTGTCTTAGTGTAGGTGGCCTTGCGAGGATAAGCATTAATTATTTTAAGACTGCTGATGCATCACCTCCATGGTGTCTATATTTGTCTTGTAAGAAAGCATCATCGCTCTCTAATTATAGGTGATCTTGTGGGATTAGATCTTTTGAGTTTAACAGACTAGAATGCCACAAAATATGCATGGAAAGCAAACACTTGGAAAATTGGTGAGCCATGGTCATTGTGAAGATCCAAACGATGCCTCAGTGTTCAGAATAATATTGGGAACAGTCTTCACCTAGCCAGTGTCACCAGCTGCCTAACTCCTACATTTTTAATCACTCGGTGATTGAGTTTGTCTTTGTTGTGTTTTCAACATGAATACTATTATCATCATAACTAATAAAAGCGTAATATTAAAATTGACCGTTTCTTCGGGATGCCCAACAGCCAAGCACAATGGTATGCAAATTAGCCCAGCCAAGATGGCAGAGGCCCGGCCCTCAACGGAGCGATTGCGCCGGGGCACCCGAGGGCGGAAGCCTGGCCTCCGCCCTCGCATGCTCCCGCGGTCGGTTCCGGGCAGTGGTGGCCAGGGCTGGCAATAGAGAGATGGATGGGGCTGGGAATAGAGAGATCGTGCCAGTGGTTGGTTCTGGGCGGCCTCGGATGGGAGCCTGCCCGGCCCTGAGGCTGGGGCTGGAAATAGACCAATCGTGCCTGCAGTGGTTCCAGAGGATGGTGAGCAGCCGCAAGGCCGGGAGCTGGGCAGCCCGGCCTGGCCCTGTGAGGCCTGGGAATAGAGCAATGGGGCCCACACGACCTCAGAGGCTCAGTGGCGGGGGCTTGAGAGGGGTACCCCCTCGGGGTCATGCCCGAGCATCCTCTGCCCCTGCGCAGAGTGTCTGCCACAGGTCCAGCCACCTGGCTCCACCCTGGAGGCCTCCGTGGGGCGTGTGCGAGTGTGTGCCTGGCTCCACCCCCGGTGTGTCCGCTCAGCAGCAAGGCCCCCCCAAGGGACCATGCACCAGCGTCCACCCCCTGGCCTGCCACCCAGCTCTGCACCAGGTGTGTCCCCTCAGCAGTGGAGGCCCACCAGGTGTGTGCAATGGTAGGCCACCTGGCTGGAAACGTCCACACCTGCACTCACCAGCCATCCCACCCCCCAGTGCACGGCCAGCCTGAAAACAGCCCTCAGCCCCTCATCCAGGCTGGCCATGCATGGCAGCAGGTGGACATCCCCCACCCAGGGGTCCCAGACTGTGAGAGGGCACAGGCCAGGATGAGGGACCCCTTCCTCCCCTCGCCGAGTGCACAAATTTTTTGTGCACTGGGCCCCTAGCCTGATTATAATTCTTGAAATCTTACAATATTACCCTAAAAAAAAACAACAAACAACTTTGTACGAAGATCACCATGGAATCCTCAGGCCCTCGTTCCGATATTTACCTCTTTGACAGAACTAGGAAGAGCACTGGGGGTCTCTGCTCTTTGGTCTCAACTTTGAGGCTTGTGAATCAAGGCTGGGCAAAGCTGTAAGCAAAGTCACTTTCTGGTCTGGGTGCTTTGCCAAGTAACATGAGAGTATTAGAGTACTGGGGTTGAGAACATCAGTTTCCAAATTCTTATTAGCTCCATCCTATAAAATGTTATTGTTTAAATTTTTCAATTACAATTTATATTCAATATTGTGTTAGTTTCAGATGTATAGCACAGTGATTAGAAAATCATGGACTTTACAGCGTGGTTCCCCCAATGTTTCAATTACCCACCTGGTCCTAATGCCTAGTTATCACAATATCATTGACTATATCCCCTTTGCTGTACTTTACATCCCATAACTATTATGTAGCTGGCTGCCAATTTGTACTTCTTAATGCCTTCACCTTTTTCACCAGCCCTCTCAACTCACCCTCCCTGCTGACAACTGTCATTCTGTTCTTTGTATCTATGAATCTGTTTCTATTTTATTTATTTATTTTGTTCTTTAGAATCCACATATAGGTGAAATCAAATGCTATTTGCCTTCCTCTATCTGATTTTTTGCACTTAACATGGTACCTTCTAGATTCATCCATGCTGTCGCAAAATGTAATATTTTATGCTTTTTCATGGCCAAGTAGATTTCCGTTGTGTATATGTACCACTGCTTTTTTATCCACTCATCTATTGAGGGGCAGTTGAGTTGCTTCCTTATCGTGGCTATTATAAATAGCACTTATTGAACATAGAGTTGCATATATTCTTTCAAATTAGTGTTTGGGGTTTATTCAGGTATATACCCAAATGTAGACTTTCTGGGACATAAGGCAGTTCCATTTTTAATTTTTGAGGAACTTCCACAATGTTCTGTATAGTGGCTGCACCAGTGTGCATTCCCACCAACAGTGCACCAGGGTTCCCTTTTGTCCACATCCTTACCAGCACTTGTTGTTCGTTGTTTTATTGAGAATATCCATTCTGACAGGAGCAAGATGATATCTTATTGTGGTTTTAATTTGCACCTCTCTGATGATTAATGACATTGAACAACTTTTCCTATGGCTATTGGCCATCTGTATGTCCTCCCTGGAGAAGTATCTATTCAGGTCTTCTGCCTACCTTTTAATTGGATTTTTTTTTTTTTTTTTTTTTTGCTTTTCTAGTGTTACGTTGTTTGAGGTCTTTATAAATTTTGGATATTAACCCCTTATCAGATGTATCATTGGGGAATATTTTCTCCCTTTCATTAGGTTGTCTTTCTGTTTTGTTTATGGTTTCTTTTGCTATGCAAAAACTTATTATAAAATCTAGGGGCCCTGTGCACAAATTCATGCACCTTGAAAGGAACTGTGGGCCATGAGGCTGCAGTGGGCACAGGGGCAGGTCTCAGCCCATCATCTATGCCCCTGCCCAGCCCCTCCCACCACAGCCCCCAGTGCCCTGTCTGCCAGCAGCACCACTCCCACTGCTGCTGCTCACACCTGCTGACAGCTCTGTCCCCACTCACACCTGCTGATGGCGCAGAGCAATTTGGGCTAGTGCCAGCAGCGGGTATGAGTGAGGCTGGTACTGTCATCAGGTGCAAGCAACAGCTGCTGCCCCAATTGCCCCTCAGGAGCAGGGGTAGGTAGAGGAGCCCTCGAGGGCGATCAGGTCAGGCAGCTGCCGCACCCGCTGACGGTTCTGAGCAATTGGGGCCAGCGCCGGGTGCCAGCAGCAAGTGCAAGCAACAGCTCCAGTGCCAGCAGTGGGTGCGAGGGACGGGCAGAGCAAAGAATTTTCAGTAACCACCAGAGGCTTGCCCCAATGACAGTGACCAGTGCCCCACCTTGGTCTGGCACCCCTGCTCACCTGCTCCACCATCCTACTGTGGCCAACACCCGCCATGTTCCGTGCTTAGCCACCTGCTGCCAACACCCGCCATGTTCTGCATGCACCCCCTGGTGGTCAGCACACATCATAGCAATCGGTTGTTCTGTTGTTCTGGCATTCAGTCTATTTGCATATTAGCCTTTTATTATATAGGAGGATTATTTTTGACACTCCAAAGTACCAAACCTGGATTCTAGTTACATGATGCATTAATTCAATCATCTTTTCATTTCCACCAACACACATATATTTTGTTATTTATTTTTGTTAATCCTCTCCTGAGGATATTTTTCCCATTGACTTTTTAAAGAAAGTGGAAGGGAGGGATCGGGGAGAGAGAAACATTGATGTGAGAGACACATCAATTGGTTGCCTCTCACACTCACCCCAACCAGGGCTGGGGATTGAGCCTGCAATCCAAGTACATCCCCTTGACCAAGAATCGAACCTACACCCTTTGGTCTGCAGGCCAATGCTCTAACCGTTTAGCAACACTAGCCAGGACCAAATGTATATTTATTGAAAATGTTCTTCCATGACCGGTTTGGCTCAGTGAATAAAGCGTTGGCCTGCGGACTAAAGGGTCCCAGGTTCGATTCCGGTCAAGGGCATGTACCGTGGTTGCGATCACATACCCATTGGGGAGTGTGCAGGAGGCAGCTGATCGATGTTTCTCTCTCATCGATGTTTCTGACTCTCTGTCCCTCTCCCTTCCTCTTTGTACAAAATCAATAAAAATTATATTTTAAAAAAAAGAAAATGTTCTTTGTGCAACACCTCAAAGGGAGAGAGATTTGGATCAGGCATCACTGTTCCACATGCAAGTTTAGTTATTTGGAAACGTGGGGATGGGTTGACAAGAACGGTTTATATTGGGAACACAACAACGCCATATGTCAGCAAGAAGAGGCGTGTGGTCCCCCTCTCAGTGTCTGTGTCACATACATGAGTGTGAGGATTAAAATGCACTGATGATTTGTCTCTTTTCTTGAGTCCCACTCTCAGAAGTAGTTCTCTGGAGTCAGCAGTTGAAGTGTTTGACAGATGATGACTATGAGGCTGGAGTATTGGCATGTGTCAGCGACGGTGACCAGTGTGTTATAAGGGCGCCTTCTCATCCGCCGCCTACTCCTTCTAACTCTCGGTGTCATTTTAAACAGCAAGGTTGGGAGCGGGGGAATGACTGCATCCAACTCCATTCCCCTCCTGTGCGGCAGATGTGCCCACAGGAACAACTGCACAGTGTGAGGCTGTCAGGATTCCAAAAGAATTTAGCTAATGGGCTTCATTGCTCATAGTCCTCAAATCCTGGAGAATCAGTGTGAAGGTTAGAACAGTGTAAGAGCTTTAGGCTTCTGAGAGTCAGTGAGTGATGAAGTTTTGGTGGGCAATTTTTCTACCTTGGAGTTCTAGTTTACCCCACCCATAGTTGAAGCAGTACTTCTGCACAAAGGGAAAGAAGGAAGACGTGGGTGCTCCTGTTAAAAATCAGTCCATTATACTTAAGGGGAAAGTTCTTGGCTGGGGAGAAGGCTAGAGTAGTGAAAGAGCTCTGCGGCATCTCCTCCAGAGGCAGTTCTGAATAATGTGTCTCCTGAATGGCTTAGGTACACAGGTAGTGGGCAAAGCTGGCTCAGGGGTGCCTCCAGGCTTAGCAGAGAATGTTTTCTGCCTACCACTGTAAGCATCAGGGAAGTCTAAACATCACTGGCAGCAAGTCTAAATTATACAGGTCAGATTCCCCCCAAGGAAAAAATTGTTTATGAAATTCAACATTAGTAACCAGAGTCGTGAGCTACTTGTTTTATGCAAACATCAGAGTTAATAGTACCTGCACCACAAACTAGTCTACGCCATTTCATTTTTTGAATCCATTTTTCTCTCCACATAAGAACACCTTTGTACTTTGTACCAGAAATTTCCTCTGAGATTCAGAGAAAGCCTGGGAGTCAGTTGCCAGCTTGTCCCTGTGGTCTGTGGGACAAAGGGAAGCCTCTTGGAAGTCCTGACCCAGCTCCACACCTGCTGCTTCCCGTGGCTGCCTCAGACTGAGTGAGTTGAGCACAGAGCCTGGGGCCCAGAAAGAGTGTGGCTTTCCAGGGAAGGGGACACAGCCTGAGGCTCGCCGGCAAACCTGGGCGCCTCACCTTTAGGCTGCACGGGCTCTGCACTTTGTCACCCAGGACCGTCCGTGTGCTGGACTATTTAAACCTTCCCCTGACATCAAAATCGAATTCCTGCAGGAAATTTTAAGTAGAGTCATTCAGGTGTGAGTCATACAAATACAGGAAGGGAACACAGGAAGAGTGAGCTTGAAAGAAGAGTTGTTGAAATGATGTCCCTTATGCCACCCATCTTTCCCCCATTTTTTTTTTACATTTTATAAGTCAAGTTTTTGTTTCATTTTTCCTCCCTCTCAGGTGAGACAGGATGGCGAGAGTTACCTGGGTCAGTTAGCTCTGCTGATAGCCAGCAGATTAGGCTTCCTTAACCAGTTTCCCCTGAGGGCAGGTCTTGTTAGGAAGAACAGAGTGCTCTGGCATATTTCAAAAACAGTTTATTTACCTCTCCTCCCACCAGAAGCACAAAGAATTTTTCTCCCATATCTACTGTGAGTGCCTGGTGAGGCCCTGGAGGTAAATGTGGAGCCCTTCCCACGGGATCCCCAGCAGTTCTTAGCTCAGTCTTGTCCACACTGAGGCTCCAGCAAGTCCTCAGTTACAGTTCAGGGTTACCACCCGGCACTAGTTCTCACGGGACTTCTGCTCATAGAGCTCCGCTCCTGTAAGCAGTGATTCCCGGTATTGTCCTGTCTCTCCAGCGATTCCCGGTGTTCTCCTGTCTCTCACATGGTTTACCCTGTGTCTTCCTCTCTCATGGATCCAAGAAGAGATGGTTTTCCAGTCTCTTCAGCTTCTTCCTTATTAAGATGGAGTGGCAACTTCTAAGCTCCCAACGTGGAAAACCAAAGACCGGAAGTTTCCCAAATATATTTTATTTTAATAAATATTAACTGGGCATGATTTGGATTACGAAATGCATTTATTAAGCAGTTGAACTTATACAATGGAAATAGGAAACA
>PVJC01046152.1:0-13416 GCA_004026665.1 Murina feae
CTTTACCCAGCAAAGCTATCGTTCAGAATTGAGGGTCGGATAAAGACCTTCACAGACAAGAAAAAGCTAAAAGAGTTCATCACCACCCAACCAGTATTATATGAAATGCTGAAAGGTATCCTTTGAGAATAGAATAGAATCAGAGGCATAGAAAGGGAGTGGACTGATAATTTTCGGGGGTTAAGGGTGTTGGGGATGCATGAAGAGACTGGACAATAATTGTACACCTATGGATGAGGACAATGGGGGGGGGCAAGGTCAGAGGTTGGGGTGGGAATTGGGAGGAGGGGAGCTATGGGGGAAAAAAGAGGAACAACTGTAATAATCTGAACAATAAAGATAAATTAAAAAAAAAATAATGAGAGAGAAACATTGATTGGCTGCTTCCTGCACATCCCCTATGGGAGCTCAAGCCCACAACCCAGGCATGTTTCCTTGACCAGAATCAAACCTGGGACCCTTCAGTCCACACAGGCTGACACTCTATCCACTGAGCCAAACCAGTTAGGGCAACAATAAATTTTTTTAGAAAAGATCTTACAAGCATTTTAGAAGCATGAATGAATAAAACTCATCATCACTGAATAATTTAAAAATAGCTACTATATTATCCTAATATATAAAAACCCTGGGTCCCTCATGACCAGAGGCCGGACCAACTAGAAGTCAATCCTGCAGTCAACGTGGGTTGCTGTGGCGACCCAGCACTGACTGCTGAGGGGGCTGGGAATCAGGCCCGGAGAGAGGCCTGAAGAGAGAAGCAGGGTCAGATCCATAGTCTCTGTGGCAGCTGTTAATCAGCATCTGCCTCTCTCTCTCCAGCAGCTGTGCCTCCATTTCTCTCCAGGCCACCATTGGGGCTGCTGATCAGCTGTGCCATTCTGATCATGCCCTGTTGATAGGCCCAGAGACGCTGACTGGCATAGAAACCAACCAATCAAAACCAAATCTGGGTGAAGTGTGAGGAGACAATGGCTGCCTAAGAGGCAGAGCTTTTGACACTGACTGGCATAGAAACCGACCAATCAGAACTAAATTGGCCAGTAGAGGAGGGCAGTTGGGGAGGAGAACAGGCCTGCAGGGGAGGGCAGTTAGGGGTGATTAGGCCAACAGAGAAGGGCAGTTGGGGACCATCATGCCAGCAGGGGAGGGCAGTTGTGGGTGAGATCAGGCCAGAGGGGAGGGTAATTGGGGGTGAGATCAGGCCGGCAGGGGAGGGCAGTTGGGGCGATCAGGCTGGCAGGAGAGCAGTTAGGTGTTAATCAGGCTGGCAGGGGAGCGGTAAGGGAGTGATCAGGCTGGCAGGCAGAAGTTGTTAGGTGCAATCAGGCAGGCAGGCAGGCAAGCAGTTAGGAGCCAGCAGTCCCGGATTGTGAGAGGGATATCTGACTGCCTGTTTAGGCCTGATCCCTCAGTCAGACATCCCCCAAGGGGTCCCAGATTGAAGAAGGTGAAGGTTGGGTGAGGGACAACCTCCCTCTCCATGCACGAATTTCATGTATTGGGCCTCTAGTTATTAAAATAAGAGCACAGACAGTTTACTAATGAATAAAATTTGAAAAGGTCAACTGATTGTGGAACATTGAGGATGGAGGGAGCCAGAATTAAACAGAGATTACCAGATTCATCAGAATGAAATCTGAAGCCTACTCAAGAAAGACTTCTGTCTTTGGTTGTACACCAGAAACTAATACAAAATAATATTGAATGTAAACTGTAATAGAAAAATAAAAATTTTAAATAAATACTCAAAAAAAAAAAAAAAAAAGAAACACTTCTGGACTCCAGAATAGGACTAAGAGGATGTTGATGAACATTGAATCCCAGCATCCCTCATCTGGATTTCACTGACAAAAAAAAAAGGGGGTGGGGGATGGGGGGAGAGCTTTAAAAAGTAAAATACATTTGTATATTTGGTGTGGGGAAGATATTCAGTAGATGTCTTCAGACAAAAATTTAAGAAATTTGTTAGCATTTATGCCCCTTTCTTTTCACATTAGCTTTTGTTGATCTCCCTCTTGGTATCTTTAGCTTCTTAGCTTCTCAGATCTCAGGCATACTGTGTCTAGAAGGCCCTTTGATGCATCTTACATCTTTCATAATTTGATTTTTGGTGTTGTCATGACCATTAATTATATTTTAGAAAAGGAGAATAGGGTAAAGATTCCTGCAAGTCCGGGGTATAGGGTCTGAGAGGAGATTTCTGGAGTTCCCTGGGTGCCTGCTTCCAAAGGTTGATTTCCTGGAATTCTCGCTTCAGCTTCATTTTACAATTACCTCCTCTGCCTTGCACTTGTCCCACCAAGAGGGTCCTTTATAATCTTAACTCACATACTGTGACCAATTGCTGGCTGCTAAAACAAGCACACAAGCCAACTCTTAGAATGTTCTGGCCTCTACAATGAAAATTACCAATATCACTTTGTTAATAGAGGGGCACTGCATCAACCTGATCCCTTTCCAAGCACAACTTTCCTCTTTTACCCTACTTTATGAAGTCATGTAGTTCCTTCAGCTTGATCCATTCACAACAAACATATGGAAATTAAATTAGGATGAAAGCAGGTTCTGTAAATGCTTATTAAAGTCATTTATAACCATGTCAACTACTGTCTCTGAGTGGGACAGATGTTTAGAAACAAGTTTAGCAGGGAACTTGGTGGAGAAGAGAGTAGCTCACATATGATGAGTAGTATTATGAACAATCAAGTTTTTGTTGTTTTGTTTCTTTTTAATGTTTCATTGATTTTCTTTTTAGAGAGAGAGGAAAGGAGAGGGAGAGAGAGAGAAATATCAATGATGAGAGAGAATCATTGATCGGCTGCCTCTTCCACAACTCCTAGACAATTAAGCCTGCAACTTGGGCATGTGCCCTGACTGGGATTGAACTGGTGACCTCTTGGTTCATACCACTAAGCCATATCAGCTGAGCTGTTGTTCTTGTTAAGAAAGTCTATTTAGTAGATTACCATGTGTCTTAAACACAGTAGAATGATACTCAGTTTAGCTTAACAGTTAAGTAACCAAGAACAGTTTGAGAATACATGCATATTGATATATTATGCATTCACTTGTAAAATCGGTTACATTGAGTACATTTCACGTAAATGGACCTTCTTATTGAGTTTTCTAGAGAAAGTATGTGCTTTAGATCCCAAAAATATCTAATATGGACACTTCCATATTTTTGTCTATTGAGGAAGACAAATAATTATCAGCATAAAAGCCACATTTCCAATGGCTTCATTTCCATCTCCCCATTCCAGTGATAAATTTCATAAGTTAGGAGGAACAGTGAAATCTCTAAGATATTTGCACTAGTATCTCTATACTATTAATTTTGATAGCCTGTTTTCTTGAACAAATTCTAAGCATGGAATATAAGAAACAGAAAAGAATACATTATGTTTAGAAACACTAGTAAACATAACCTCAGTATATAAATTGTTCTTCTTTGAAACTGGGACTAGCCAATTACCAAAATCATCTATATTTTTTCTAAAGGAAAAAACCCCACTATTACTGATAATTGCCAAAGGCTAACAGGTTGCAAACGATCTAATTATCCTATATTTCTGTCTTGTTGCATGTTCTGTAGATAAACATAATGCATCAACATCAGAATAGCATATTGGTATTAAATGCTAATGTAGACTTCTAAATTATCATTTCTAGAGAAGCAAATTACTGATAAGTTGTATTTATAGAAAACTCTTATCTATTTTAGAGAATTGGGAAATCTAGCACATTAAGGCATCAAAAAGGGATTATTTAAATTATTTAATTATAGTACAACATGTTTTCCTACTGATAATGTTACTAATTTTGCTATAATACTAGTAAACCAATCCTAACAAAATAGAGTACAAATGTATACTATAACAATTTCATTTGTAGCTAAGACTAGTTGTAAGCATTATTTCTCAGTTAGTAACTTATTCTGACTTTTATAATTTGTTAAAATAAGTCAATATCTGACCTAGTAATTACACATGCACCAGATTTGGGCTTCAAGTAAACCCCAGCCAAATCCAGCCTTGATCAACTGAGTTGCACCTGATCACAGGTACATGAACAAGAAAAAAAATATGTCTTGATACATTTCACTAAGTTTTTCATGTGTTTTTTTTGTGTGTGTTTTTTCTGGTTTTGTTTTGTTTTTAATGCAGAATTATTGTTGCAGTAGCTTCACTGCTACAAACGAGTCACAGTTCAATATTTCTATTACTCAATCATCACACCTACTATGAGCAAGTCATAACATCTTTTAAAATAAATTATAACTATATTCTAATTGAGATAAATGGTACCACTGGTAAATATTCTCAAGTAATTCATTTGACATTTAATCTCAGTTGAATGCCTTCTACATTCCTGGAAATATGACTGATTCTCTGATGATTTTATAGTTAGATCAAAATCTTACTGTAGCCCAGGTCAGGTGCTCAGTTGGTTGGAGCATTGTCCTGTATACCAAAAGGTTGTGGGGTTGATCCCCAGTTAGGTCACCTATGGAAGGCAACCAATCTCTCTCTCTCTCTCTCTCTCTCTCTCTCTCTCTCTCTCTCTCTCTCTCTCTCTCTCTCTCCTCTCTTTCAAATTAATAAACATATCCTTGACTTGCAAAGTAAATCCTTTATCTTTTTATTATTGTCCTAGGGGCCTGATGCACAAAAATTTGTGCACTCGAGGGGGTCCTTCAGCCCAGCCTGTGCCCTATCACAGTCTGGGACTCCTCAGGGGATGTCCACCTGCTGGCATGCTTGGCCAGCCTGAGTGAGAGGTTGGTGGCTATTTGCAGGTTGCTCACAGTACCTTCAGGGTTTGAGTCCCTACTGGGGTATGCGGGCAGCCTGGATGAGGGGCTGAGGGCCATTTTCAGGCTTCTCACAGTTCCCATTGACCCAAGGTCCCAGCAAGGCTGGCTGGAATCAGGTTTCTGGGGTTTATTTATCTTCTATAATTGAAATTTTGTTATCTTGAGCAGAGGCCTAGGCAGGTAACGAAGCCTCCTGTTTGTTTTAGCTCCGTGGCTTCTATAATTGAAACATTGTTACCATGTGCAGAGGCTCAGCCAGCCTAGGCAGGCAGTTGCAATGGAAGCCTCCTGTTTACTCTAGCTCTGTAGCTTCTAGCCTCCATCTTGACTGGGTTAATTTGCATACAGCCACTCTGATTGGTTGGGGGTCTGGCTTAGGTGTCTCAGAGTGATGGTAAATTTGCATATTACTCTTTTATTAGATTAGATGATTTACTATAAGTAGACATGGTCTTATTCAATTTTGTATACTCACTACTTAGGAAATCTCCTGATCCATAATAGAACCTCAGAATTTGTTGAATAAAGAGATATTGGTACCCTTCCAAACTTGCTTAGATGCAGACAAATTCCTACTTGCAATAGGCATTGTTTCTAGAATATAATCACTCTCTTCAATGCCCTCATTTAATAATTTTTTACATTCCCTGTATCTATTACTAAAATGATATCTAATGGGAACTAAATCAATGTTTGCTCAATGAATGAATGAATGAATGGGATGAATGAGTAAAACAATATAGAAATTTTAAATTATAATTCAAGATTGAAAGCATATTATTTGTAATTAGAATGATTTTAAGTAATTATTATTAATATTTGATAATTAGGAAGAATCACTTTCCCATTCCATTTAATTTTTTTAGATAGAGATCAATTTAATTATATATTTCATTTGTTTGTTCAATAAGTATATATTGAACATTTCTTATCTTTCTTAGTACTTTGCTAGACACAATGAGGAAATATAGGTATGTCCTATGATATAATGAAGGTTGTAATTAGAAGGCATCATATATGACATTATATCTAAAGGCTTATTTTAAACAGATAATATCTTTTATATTTTTTCTTGTTACAAATACAGCAAATGCATTTATACCTTGAGATGAAATACATTTTAAAATGTCAGATAAAGAGGTCTTTTTCAGAAAGAATAAAACATGACACTTCAATGAATTAGCATAGAAATTAAACAATTAACAGGTCAAAGCATATTTGTATAACAGACATTGAAAATTAGTTTTCTAATAAAGCTATTGTGCTATTGAATGCCATGTAATAATTTTCTAATTCGATTATCATCAATAAAAAACATAACATAGTTAATTAAATCAGAATTTAAGTATAAATAACTTGCCTTGATATATTTGAGGCATATTTTTAAGAAGGGACATTATAGAATTTAAACTCTGTAAACATTTTAATGGGTACAAATACAATACTTAGAAACTCATCTATTAAGTCTTCATTTCAACATCTATTAAGTGACTTAAGTTAATATTTATTTTCTAAAAATGTTAAAATTCTAAAAATGTAAACTTCTAATAAATGTGATTCTTTTACAAAAATCTTGAAAGGATGGTTAAATTTAAATTATTAAATTTAAAAACAGTATAAAATAGGAAGGCACATTAGAATAGAGTAAATTTAGTAACTGTCTTATTCTGTTATATATATATAGTAAATTAAAATTAGAACTTTTATAATTAAAAGCTGACAAGCTCATTTGCTTTTATTTTTAAAAAGGCAGTATTAAAGATAGTTAAATTAGATTTCACCATCTGTTTAATGAGTTTCAGGTCAGATATAATTTCTTTTTAATCAGAACAGAAACTTTATTTACAAATGTTGACAATTAATTTAGTTTAGAGATGTGCTGGTGAAAAGCAAAATAACAATGTATTATTATTTCCCTCCCTTTGAATCATTCTTATTTTATTTCATATTAAATTTATTGGGGCAACATTGGTTAATAAGGTTACATAGGTGGTTTCAAGTGTATATTTCTACAATACATAATCTGTATATTGCATTGTGTTCCCAACACTCAAAGTCAAATTATCTTCTGTCACTGTATATTTGATATTTGGCCCCCTTTATCCTTTACTATCCCTACCCCTTCCATCATACTATTGTCTTTCTCTATAAGTTATAGGGTGTGTGTCTTTGTTTTGTTTTGTTTTGTTTTGTTTTGTTGTTTTTTTGTTCTTTTTTTTGGAAGGGAGAGGGAGGAGAAACATGGATGAAAACAGAAACACTTACTGAACATTGATTTGCTTCCTCCCGCCCCCACCCCCACCCCTCGTGATCAAGCCCACAACCTGGGCTTGTGCACTGAAAAAAGGAATAAAACCAGTGACTCTTTGGTGCATGGGATGATGCTCAACCAACCAAGCCACACTGGCCAGGGCAATGAGTTACAGTTTTATATCCCACATATGAATAAAATCATATGGTTCTCAGCTTTTTCTGACTATTTGCTTAGCATAATATTCTCAAGGTCCATCCATGTTATTGCAAATGGCAATATTTTATCTTTTCTTATGGCTAAGTAGTATTAAATTATATGTATGTACCACATCTTTATTTATTTATTTATTTATTTATTTATTTATTTATTTATTTATTTTACTTTTTTTTCTAGATTGATTAAGATATTACAAATGTGTCCTTACCCCCCCCTTGTTTCTCCATCCCCTCAGTCGTGCCCTCACCCTCACCCCCTGTTGTCTGTGTCCATCGCTCATGCTTATATGCATGCATCTTCTTTATCTAATCATTTATTGAAGGACACTAATTGTCACCGTGTCATGGCCACCATAAATAATGTTGCAAAGAACACAGGGGTGCAAAAATATTTGTGTATAAATGTTTTCAAATTTGTTGGGTAGATGAGAAAAGTGGGATTGCTGGGTCATATAGTAACTTCATTCTTAATATTTTGATTGACTTAATTTTTTTGTTTTTCATAGTGGCTGTACCAGTTTACATTACCACCAGCAGTGAATGAGGTTCCTTTTTCTCTACAACCTTTCCAATAACACTTGTTATTACCTGTTTTGCTTATAATAGCCATTCTTAACAGGTTTGAGGTTTGCAGTATCTCGTAGTTTTGATTTGTATTTCTCTAATAGCTAGTGAAATTGTATATCTTTTCATATATCTGTAGGCTATTTGTATGACTTTTTGGGAAAAGTGTCTCTTCAGGTCCTCTACCCACTGGATTATTTGTTGGTTTGTTAGATGTGAGTTGTATGAGTTATTTATATATTTTGGATATTAACCCCTTGTCTGAGCTAAGAGATCAATTGAAGGACTTGCATGCATGCATCTGAGTATAATCAATGGACACAAGACACTGGGGGGTAGGGGAAGAGCGGGGAGGGGCGGGGGAGAAAAATGGAGACCTATCTAACACTTGTTGTAATACTATAAGCAATGAAACAAAAATTTTTTAAAAACAAAACATCTCCTCCCATTCAGTTAGTTTGCCTTTTACTGTGCATAAGCTTTTCAGTTTAATACAATTCCATGCATTTATTTTTGCCTTTACTCCCCTTGCTTTTGGGGTCAAATTCACAAAATATCTTTACGACCAAGGTCCTTAAGAATACTACCTAAGTTTTCTTCAATGTAATTTTTTGTTTCAAGTCTTATATTTAAGTCTTTGATCCATTAATTATTATACATGGGGACAAACTGTAGTCTAGTGTCATTTTTTTGCATGTGGATTTCCAATTTTCCCCCACACCATTTATTTAAGAGCCTTTGTTTTGGCTCCTTAAAAAAATATTTGCTCATACACATGTGGTTTTGTATCTGGGCTCTCAATTCTGTTCCATTAATCTGTGTGTCTGATCATTTTCACAATCAGACCTGCCTTGTAAAAAAGCATATAAATGCCATTCAAACTCATTGCTATAAATCTCATGATTTGGGTTATTTCTAATGAAATCAATTAAGTTCCCATTACATCAATGTGAAACACATAATAAATGTAGAACTTATATTCATAAGACATACATTTCTTAAATTACCATAATTCATACTTTAATTTTTATATTTTTCAACTTTTATAGTTTTTTAATTGAATCTTCATGTAGCATTTATTCCAGTTTTTCAATATCCTGTGCCTAAGAAACTTTCCCATTTACCCCCTATGACCATATTCCTCTCAAAAGTCAGCCTACTTTCAATGTGAATTAACTGCTTCAGAACCATAGGGGGGTATGTAGTTAAGTGCTGCTGACCTGTAATACATATATCTAGAAACTACTCTGCTCTGACTAATCACATCTTGAAAGCACACTCATAAAATGGCATTTAAGTGGCTACAGAGTACATTTATTGAGTCTGCAAAACATTATAGACTCGTAATACACCTGCAGAATGCTGAGACTATGCATGAGCCAGTCAAAAATTATGTATGACAGTGTGCTACAAGAGATCACTAGGTGAATTATTATTATTTTGTTTTGCATACCCAAATTTGCAAACTTTGGAGTTGAATTGTGACAGTTTTCAGGAGAGGACTGTACATGGCCCAGAAATAACAAGAAGAGAAAAGCTGGGTTGTTTGATTGGGAAGCCTTAGGAACGAACCATTATGACCCTAAGAATTCTATTGGATCAGTAGGGTTATAAACTTGAATTAACATGCAGAAGGAAGACTTTCTCTGAAGCATTTAATCAAAGCGAAAAGATCAGCCAAGTTCAAACTGAAAATTTAGCTATGTATTGGGAGATGTGGCCTAAATCATTAAAATCAGACAGAGAATAGGAGGATAAAATTAGGGTCAGAAATAATAATAAAAATTGCACCAATTTTACTAAGATATTTGGAAACAGAGAATGGGTTCAGAATCCATTGTGGATATTATCCAATACTCTACGTTTTAAGTCCTTGATTTTTCTTTTGTAGAGAAGTACTCTCTCACAAGTCAGAGTGCCAAGGAGAACATAAGAGTACATGTACACTTTGTCAGGACAAACTGAGAAAAAATGGATGACTATGAGTTACAGAGAAAAGAAATACAATTGTTTTCTCCAAATAAAAGTAACAATTATCTGTGTGTGTTTTTTAAAGAGAGAATAGAAAATCAAGAAGTAAGAAAGATCCTGGAATGCTGAAAAAAACTGAAAAACAAAGAGCATTTGTGTGGGGAGAGCAGATGCCAGATTTATACAGAAAAGGGGAAAACTTAGCCAATGAGGGTAGAGACATAGCAGACCACATTATGCAGGTCCATATAAATAAAGATGCAGTTTGTCTTCAGTTTTGAAAACTATATTTATCAGAGTAGTAAATATATCTAGTAAAAAGCTGAGAAGTACCAAAAGATTTATATTTTAAAAAATAGCATTTCTATGCCCAAGCACTTTATACACCAAGTTTTTTTTGCTCCTGGAGGCAGTAATAGCCAACCTGATTGAAAGTACTGGTATTAGCATTGCACGGCTAAATAATTTATATTAAGTAAGAAGTTATTCTTTTTTTTAAATCCTCATTCAAGGACATGCTCCAAGAGAGGGAGAGGGGGAGAGAGAGAGAGAGAGAGAGAGAGAGAGAGAGAGAGAGAGAGAGAGAGAGAGAGAGAGAGAGAAAGAGAGAGACAGACAGAGAGAGAGAGAGAGAGAAATAACATCGATGTGAAAGAAAAACATTGCTTGTCTACCTTCAATATATACCCTGAAATGGGGATTGAACTTGAAACCAAGGTATGTGCTTGAATAGGGACTCAAACCAGAAACTTTTCTATGCACAAAATGATGCTCAACTGAGTCACTCTGATTGGGCGAGGCAGTTATTCTCAATTATCAATTCTTGGCAATATTCATTGATTTTCTGTTACAATACCAAAGGAAAGTCCCACTTTCCTTTTCCCCATTCAACTAATACAGTCTTAGCAAAGTTCCAATTAAAGTAATAGTTGTATCTATAAATATTTAGTTCAGATCAGTATTCTATTATGATTATTTTTCTCTACATGTAAAACTTTTCGCTTTCCTATAATCTATAATTGCCATGGTATCTATCAATTTGCATAGTTTGCCTTGCACCTGTCAGCTCTTTTAAATATCTTTTTATATATCTTCTTTATATATTTTTTACCCTCAAATGTTCTAACAGATCTGTCAAATGCTTAGTAATATCTTTTCCATACATTCTAACACATCACTGTAAGTTATTGACTTTCTTTTGAGCTTATAAAATAACCCTCTCATAGTCATTCATTGTTCTATTCTGATATATTAAGTACCGTGTTTCCTGGGCACCATACATTCTTATTTCTAGATTATTCTCTGTACTAATAACTTTATATGTTTTCATAAGGTATACAGAATATAAATTTGTGTAACTTTTACTATCTGAAAAACTCATTAATCTCCATACTTGATTACTATACTTTGCTGAGTATAGAATTTCATAATTTAAAAATATTGCTTTGCCATTGTCCTTTAGAGTTCCTATTGATAAGCAACAGCAAATTTAATCCCAATTTTTGTATGCAGTTGTATGTACTTTGTTCAGTTTCTTTTTCTGAAAATTTTTAATTTTTCTCTTCACTATTCAAAAATTTCCTAATGGTGTTTGTATGTGTGTGTTTATTCATTATGTTGGTTACTTGATGGGCACAATATGGAGTCATGCCTCTTTATTTCTGAAAAATAAACCTGATATATTATTAATTTGATAAATTTCTTCTATTATTTTTTTTCTTTGACCATAATGACCTAAGGGCCTGATGCAGGCCGGAGAGACCCCAATACCCCAATCAGAGCGGGGCCAGCTGGCCAAGCATCTTGGCTGGTAGAAATTTGGTGTGTACCTCATGTGCTTAGTATTGATAAAAATGGTTTCAATTTTTAAAAAAATAAATCTGAATTTAGTGGGAACTGACTATAATTTGCAATCTCATTTTTATGATATAAACCACATTTTACATTAGGTTTTAAACAGAAAGAAAAGGTTTTAGCTTATAAATAACTATAATTTCTCCTAATCACCTAAGTAGAAAATATAAAAGTTCTAGTGTTCAGTGTTCTTTCAATATATTTTACAAACAAATACTTGGCAGATAAAAGGCTCAAATTTTAACAAGCAATGACAATGTAGATCAGCAGCAGCCAAGTGAATATAAGTTCAAATTTTTATCTAACGTAAAATAATTACGGACTCTTTAAATAATAAGAAATAAATTATCAATGGCCAAGCCAAATCCCATTATTTTCAAAAAGAGTTTTCATACTTTCATTTCCAGTTGATTGTACACTAATTGAAGTAGTTGGTTATATGCTGACAATTGACTTTTTTTAATGAAATGGCCAATAGTGAAGTCAGTGCATTATACCACACACTCCAGAAAGCAACTATCCATTGAATTTACTCAGAAAAACTAATTGCTAAATTAGATGACCATTCAAAGTTATTGAATGCATTTCAAATACTGTCCTCTGAACCAAAAGATATCTAAATGTGTTTTGATCACTGCTGCATTGCTAATACAAAGTCTAAAGTGCTTGTCTTTCTGGAATATTAATATTGGAAGCGTGGGACATGACATTGTGCAGTGGAGATGAGGGGGAAGGAGTCAGTGTGTTATAGCAAATTCTCTGAACAAGAAAAGGAGTCTGCCACCCCATGGTCAAATTTATATAAATAAAAATGTAAATGTTCATTTGTTCAAAATCTTAAATCTCCAAAAGTTCTTCACCGATTGCTTTGAAATTTTGACACCACATTGCATTTGAATACGTGTGTGTTTCTATATACCTACATTATATAGATGTCACACCTGTGACAGGTAAAAACATGTTTTTAAAAAAAAAACAGGTAAAAACATGCTTTTTTTGAAAAACAGCTCCATCTGTTGGACATAAAAGCAACACACGCTACGAACTTAACAATATTTTTAAGTCACGCAGTCACATACAAGTCCGTCAACACTGTTGTGAAAGCAGATGAAGTGGTTAATTATCCACCAGAATTTTGCAATTCACTTGATCTGCCAGGGATGGAATTTAATTGGCGGCCAATTTATCATGTTGTGAAATATCAACCAGCGCGGGGCTGGGCCTCAGGCTGGGGCTGAACTGGGGCTTGGGGTACAAGTGGCCACCACAGTCACCCCCTTGCCAGCAGCCGAGGGCTTGAGTGGAGCGTGGTGGGCAAGCATGGGGGAGTTTCCTCAGCTCCTTTTTCCTCTGACTTTTGAGCAGCTTGGCGAGGGTCCCTGCCGCTGGGAGTTGGGAGTGGTAGGGCCACTACAGGCGCAGGGCACGGGGTGCAGGGCACAGGCCGTAGGTAGGGAGCGGGGGTTCAGGCCATCGCTGGGGGGCCCGGGCTACAGAGGCACATGTGTGCGAGGCCAGACCAGCCAGGCAGGGCGGGGGTAGCAGTGTGCCAGGGCAGCCATCCAGGAGGGTGCATTGTATACCCACAAGCATTGTGCAATTAAACATATTAGAAATGTGCACTTTCTCTTTTCTTTCCTTTCCATTTAACCAGACTGAGCCACAGCAATACAGGCTGGGTACAGCTAGTAGATCATAATTACCAATTGACCAATCCATTATAATTGACTAGTTCTGCA
>PVJC01046153.1:0-13419 GCA_004026665.1 Murina feae
GCTGCTCTGATTGGCTGGTGGGCGTGGCTGTGAGCAGAGGCTCAGCCAGCCTAGGCAGGTAGTTGCAACAGAAGCCTCTGGTTTGCTCTAGCTCCATGGCTGTTGGCCTCCATCTTGGCTGGGTTAATTTGCATACAGCCGCTCTGATTGGCTGGTGGTAACGGTCAATTTGCATGTTTCTCTTTTATTATATTAGATGTCAGTCCCGGTCACTGCTGAATCATAGTGCTGTGGGCTCAGGAACCCCCAGCCAAGGGTCTCCAAACCTGGCCCCTCAACTCCTGGCTGCCCCCAGGACATTATTGCAAATCCCAACTCTCCTGTTCATGCTTGTCCCTGAGCTTTCAAGCCCTGTCCAGGGGTGTAAGATCCAGTGGAAGTGAGCTTGCTGGGAGAGCAAAGCCACTGCCAGGTGTCACCTATGAACAGTTATAGCAAGTTCTGGCGTTGGGCTGAGCAAGTGCCACCTATTTATCCATTTGACCCCGTGCCACTTCCCTGTGGGGGAGGCACCAGCACCCTGTTTTCCAAATGAGATCATTTGCCCAAGGTTTCCCATTTAAGCAATGGCAGAGCTGGAAGAAACTCTAGATCTAGAAGCCTTGAAGAGGGGAGTTGAGCACTTTCACGCTCCATTCGTTACCCCATTTGGGCCCAGTGGTGTGTTCACAGCTGCCCCAGGGCTGTTGAATAGCCCGTTATGAGAAGGGTTTGTGTTCCCTCGCACTGGATGGATGGTCCCCTGTGAGCTTCCAATCCCCTGGGACACACCTGGGGTCAATGTCATCGTCTCCCTTCACAAATACTTCCAGGGAGGGGCTTAGGGCACAGACTTGAAGCAAGAAGCCCAGGTTGGTTTTTCTGACTCAAACCTTAGTCATTGACTCACACAGGAGAGAAGGTCCAAGTTGGGGTCCTTTTCTTACTGTCCAAGCTCTCACCATCCTTCAAGATGGGCTGGTCTACACACTCTTGCCCACTAGCTAAGGTGGTGTTTACATTTTTTAAAGATTGTAAAAACAATATACAGCATATGGTCCTCAGAGCTGGAAATACTTTCTGGCCCTTTATGAGAAAAGTGTGTTGCCCAGGCTTTAGGAGGTCCTCACTAGTGCAGAGTCAGGTTTCAGCTTCAGGAGGAAAGCAGGGAGGGTGTCGGGTCACCAGAGTTAGCTGCCCCAGCTTTAGGAGGGTCCCTCCTCTCTCGTCTACAGTTTGGTTTAGTGCAGTTACTACCTCCACACATACTCTGCTGTGTGAAAAGCTCTTTCACATGCACCACCTCATTTCATCTCTCAGCCCCTCCCAGCAGGTGCTCATCTTTTGGCTAGCCTTGAGTCTTACGGGCTTTTCTGAAACTAAGAAAACTGGCTCCTCTGCTGCTTCTTAAGCGCCCCAGGAGAATTGATGTTCAATCTTCCATATTTGCTTTCTGCTGCTGAGTTCTCAAGAAGCATACATCCCTGAGAAGGGACATACAGGAGGGATTGTATGGTATCCTGGGTTGGGAGGGACTCATTTCAGGCCTCTTACTTGTTAGTTGTTCACATTCTAAAACTAAAGGTTGTTCCTCTGACCGGTTTGGCTCAGTGCATAGAGTGTCGGCCTGTGGACTGAGGGGTCCCAGGTTCAATTCCGGCCAAGGGGATGTACCTTGGTTGCGGGCACATTCCTGGTGGGGGTGTACTGGAGGCAGCTGATCGATGTTTCTCTCTCATCGATGTTTCTAACTCTCCCTCCCTCTCCGTAAAAAGCCAATAAAATATATTAAATAAATAAATAAAACTAAAGGTTGTTAGGGAAAGGTTCTTCAGCCACCTTCTCTCAGGGTGTGTGTGTGATCGTTCAGTGGGTTTATAGTCTACTGAATTGTTCTATTCTGAGCACGTTGTAGCAGACTTTGGTCCAAGGCATCAAAGTTCTGAGTTGCTCTGGAAACAATGGCCTACCTTGAAACAAGGTTCCTTACCGTGGAATATGCCAGGGCAAAGAATGGAAACCACCACAATCTGGTGTTAGGCAACCATTTTTATTTTTTATTTTTATTGTTAATCTAAATCAAAGGTTATTTCTTCATTGATTTTTAGAGAAAGTAGAAGGGAGAGAGAGAGAGAGAGAGAGAGAGAGAGAGAGAGAGAGAGAGAGAGAGAGAGAGAGAGAGAGAAACATCGATGTGAGAGAGACACATCGATTGGTTGCCTCCCAAGTGCACTCTGACTAGGGCCAGGGATCAAGTCTACAACCTAAGTTTATGCCCTGGACCAGAATTGAACCCAGGACCTTTCAATCAGCTGGCTGATGCTCTATCCACTTAGGCCAGCAGTTCTCAACCTATGGGTCATGACCCCTTTGGTGGTCGAATGACCCTTTCACAGGGGTCGCCTAAAACCATCCTGCATATCAGATATTTATATTATGGTTGATAACAGTAGCAACATTACAGTTATGAAGTAGCAACAAAAATAATTTTATGGTTGTGTCACAACATGAGGAACTGTATTCAAAGGGCCAGAAGGTTGAGAACCACTGACAGGCAAACTGGCTAGGGCTAGGCAATCGTTTTTTTAAACTAAACAGTCGAACTGCCCTTCAGAGTGAAGACCGGTCGCTTTTCGGCTCTTGACAAAAATGAGTTTTGGTCAAGTAGAGTTTCACTATGCTTGAATTTGGGGGTGACACACCAGTTAGCTGTAACCTGTAGAGAAACAAAGGAACCGATCCTTGTGCTGTAAGTGTGCTGTCAGTCGTTAAGAGGATTCCTTAGCAGGTGGCCTGGCCTATAGAAGGTTCATGGGGGAGCATGAGATTGAAAGTTCCTCTGTGACTTGGTGGCTGAGCTAAGGAAGTTGGCCCTCAGTACTGTGTCTCAGGATCCATTCATTACCGAGCTTGTGAGCTGTTAGGTGAGAGGGCAGCTTGGCCCTCTCTTCCACCCTGACATGTGCTCTCGTTTCAGAGGTCAGCTGGAGGCTCCAGCCCTGAAGGTGGTGAAGGTGAGGAAACCTCTAAAACGTTTCACTGTCTTTGATTATAAAAATGGAAGGAGCCTGATTTTCTCCTCCTCCTTCTCATTGTTTCCTGTAGATTCTGACAGAGAAGATGGAAATTACTGCCCTCCTGTCAAGCGAGAAAGGACGTCCTCTTTAACCCAATTCCCACCTTCACAGTCAGGTAACAACTACAGACCTTTATTGAATGGCAAAAGCATCCATGTTTATAAGCCCACTGTTCCCCTTCCAACATCTCACACTCATCAGTCTCCTGGCCAGATCCAGTTAGAATCGATCTGAGACTTGGTCTCTGTCGTGATAAGGTTAGAGCTTGCCAGAGGTGTGGCACCAGGTACCCCAGTCTGGAATCAGTGACACTTATGGAGGGGTGTGACCTAGTGGACTGATAAGAAAGATGCACCAAGAAAAATTGTCCCTCTGAAATGAGAAAGGGACTATCTGAGCCTTATTGGGGCCTCTGACCATTAATCACATGTCCACCTTCCAAAAGCTGCTTGGAAGTGGGGGATTCTCCTGACCCTTCTGCTTAGACCTTGGTGGTCCAATTGAGAAGGACGGACACACACACACACACACACACACACACACACACACACACGGTTCATAGTGAGCTGAGTGGTCCCAGTAGACACTGTTGTGGGTGGATTGCCTTGAGCTCCCTGAGGAAAGGGCTTGGTGGAGGCTTGAAAGGTGGGCCAGGCTGGACTCCTGTAGAGGTATCTGGACTGAGCATGATCTGAGCATATGCACAGAGGCCAAAAGACCAGCCACAGCTTGTGCAAAGTCTGGTGCAGGAAAGAGGTAGACTCAAGAGTAGAGAGAGACACTGGGGCTACTTAGTGGGGGCTCTTCGAGCTTGGGGACTCCCCTGTAGTTTGGAAGGTCAGTGCTGTCACAGGGCTGCTCCTTCTCCTTCCCACCTCATCTGGACTTGGTCCACTCTGGCATTGTCCCATTTGGGTCTCTGTAACCATGACTTAGAGATACACGTGTATTGGGAAAGGATCTCTTGTTACCCAAATTGAAGTTCATTCTTGCAAAGTTCATATTAAACATTTACAATTGTGAACCTTAAAGATACCACTTTAAGGAGGGAAAAAGACACTCTTGGAAAGTTTGTTTCTGCTTATAAAAATAATGCAGACTTTACAGGAATAGCTGGTATAGAAAGTGAGCATCCTCTCAAGGTTGTCTCTATAACACACTTAATTTCCTACCTATTTCCCTTAAGGCCTTTTTTTTTTTTTTTTACATTGCCATATCCTTTTTCATGACTGCATAAGACCCTCCCCTCAGTGCCTGAATGGATGCATTGTCAGTTGCCCATTAGGCATTAAGAAACTGTCCAGATGGTTTGCAGTGGACATCCTTTTTTAAGGGCCTCTGCCCGCTTGTTGCATAGATATTTCTATAGAATGAGGAAGCATCCACTTCCTGGCTGTGATTGTGTTCCTTCCGTTCACTGTCTACTGCTGAACCACACTTTCTCATTAGGAAGGTGTAGCAGAAGAGTCAAGGTGATTTGTATTGTGCACTTGGATGAAGGGGCAAAGGACTACCAAACCATTTTCTCTCTCCTAGTGCATTGGTCTAGGTCTTGGAGATAATCAGCTCCCAATCCTCAGAGAAAATGGAAACATAAGTGGTGCCAGTAAGATCCAAAACAGGTGGGGGTAGGGAGTGCAGCCGGCTTTTGAGCCCAGACTGGTGACAAGGAGAGGGGCTGAGGCTCAGCTCCAGGTAAGACTTGGTCCATCTGATGTGCACCGATTTCCTCCTGGCTGCCCCCACGGGCCTAGGGTGCCAAGGAAAAGCCAGAGGCATGAGGACAGGAGAGATGGCCACAGTGGACCAGAGTGAACTGGTAGACATCAGACAGAGGCCATATTAGGCTGGAGACTCCCCTCTTCTTGCTGTAGAGAGTGTGGAGTATCTGAAGGCCTTATTCATTATGCTGACCCCCACCTCTTACACCACAGTGTGATTTGGAGATCAACCCCTCATGTCTGCCCTACCTACTCACTCTGTTTTTCCTCTTGTTCCCTCCCCTGCCTGCACCTCCTTGCTGACAGTATCAAAAAACAATGTTTTTATGCCATCAACCTTCTGCGAGCCATCTGCAGGCAATTCTGACTCAGAACCAGGTGAGCCCTCACATCCTTTGCCTTTCACAGCCAGTCACTGGGGGTTTTCCTGGGATGAAAAGCAGTTAATATTGTAAAATAGTATCTTAACAGCAATGGACAGTTTGAAAGCAAAGTTCAGTTCCTAAATGTTTTCCCAACGCTAGCTTATACATTGGAATCCAGTGTAAGAGAGGCTTCATAAGCCCTTATTTTTGTTTCTTTAAGTAAACCTGTTTACAAGGATTTTTACATCCTTTTTGAAAAAAAGAAAGATGTATTACTTGTTTTTCAAAATTTTACACAAGTAATACATTTATATAATTTTTAAAAAGGCAAATTAGAAATAAATAGACTTCAAGAATTAGTCTGCCCCTTTCCCACTGACTACTATCCCAAAGGTAACTAATGTGAAGTGTAATTTCCCAGACCCCTTTTCTGTGTATTAAATCCTCACATTAATTAGTATGGCTTAGATGTGTTCGGATAAATGCATGTATTTAATCACGGCTTTAAAACTTTAAGGAAAACAGCTTGCTCCCCTTCCCCTCTAAAGAACATAGAGCCTGCCTTTTTTGGTCTTTCGCAGGAGAACCAATTCCAATAATGCCTGAAAGTTTCTCCTCATAAAAGATTTAATGAGCAAGTTTAACCATCCGAATTCTGTAACTAAACCTGCCTTATATAAATTCATTGCCAACTTCAAAAGCATTGCAAGATAACTCATACTCTGGCATGAGAGCAATGTCGAGGGAAGAAGCTAGTTTTTATAACTTTGAGGATTGATTTTGATGGCACCATTTCAAACTGTTGAATTTGTTCTGACTCTAAAAGCAAACTGGAGTTGACCCCCTTCCCGCTTCTGAAGAGGAACTTGATTTTTAAAGGTCTTTGGTCATACCTGGGGCACTGGTTTAGCAAGTTGTGTTCTGAGGTGTGGGGGCAGTGTTAGTCTTTACGAGTCTGTTTTGGTCTATGGATCAATAGCTGAAGACACACATCTTGATCCCTTTATGCCTTGGAGTTCTATTATGAATCTCAAGATCACCTCTGAGGTCTTTGAGTGATGGCCTCACTCTCTCTGCCCCTAAAACCTTTATCCAGCAGCATTGAGAGTGGGGTAGCCCTGCGAAAGGGGACAGCTTAGTCTGCCTTAGCAGAGGCTCTGATATAGCCCTGGTCCCTGGTACCTGATGCAGCACGCCAGTCATATGTTTATACATCCGCTCTGCAAGGTGAGCCTCTTATATGCTTGCCTATCTTACTTTTTAGCTTAATTGGAGGGGGAGCAGAGAGGGACTAAAACTTATGGGAAATTTTTATAAAGCATTTCTCTATCCCTTCTCTAAACCTAGAAGGCTCCATGCGTTCTTCAGAGCAAAACATCAGATCTAATCACATGTCTGTCTCCATCAGAAACAGTTGCTCATTCTTTCCTTGACTTTTGTGACCTTGAAGGTTGCAGGCCAGTTATTTTGGAGAAGTCCTTCAATAGGCGGGTGTCTGGTGTTTCCTGGGGCTTCCACCCAGGTTGTGTATTTGGGGCTGGAATGCCATAGAAGTGCAGCCATTTTCTCCCAGTGCACCCCAGTGGGGGCACATGATGTGTACTCTACCTAGTGCAGGCCGGGTTGACTTTGATCACTTGATTAGGATGGAATCTGCCCCATTTCTCCTCTATAAAATTATTTCTTCTCCCTTTGTTATTACTCTGGAGAGATACTTTTTTTTTTTCCTTTTCTTTTTTTTCTTATTGATTAAGGTATTACATATGTGTCCTTATCTCCTCATTCCCCCCACCCCACTCTCATTCATGCCCTGACCGTCCTGGTGTCTGTGTCCATTGGTTATGCTTATATGCATGCATACAAGTCCTTTGGTTGATCTAACCAGTTTGGCTCAGTGGAGAGATACTTAGAGACATGAGGAAACCTCTCATTTGGCCCTTCTTTGTTAGCATCCATTAATATTTTCTTGCTTGAATTAATTATTACTCTGATGATGACCACATGGAGATTTTCTGCCCTATTATTACCCCAACATTTATTATTGACATTCTACTATAACAGTGGTTCTCAACCTGTGGTCGCAACCCTTTTGGGAGTTGAATGACCCTTTTACAGGGGTCGCCTGAATATATCCTGCATATCAGATACTTATATTACGATTCATAACAACAGCAAAATTACAGTTATGAAGTAGCAACAAAAATAATTTTATGGTTGGGGGTCACCACAATATGAGGAACTGTATTAAAGGGTCGCAGCATTAGGAAGGTTGAGAACCACTGTACTATAAGGAGCAGCTTTCTTTTCCTCACTTTACTTAGTCATTTGTGTCAATATGGATTTATGGATCCCTGTTTTAGTCAGTGGGTTGCAATTTGTTATTAGTTTTTATTTTAATACTAGAGACCCGGTGCACAAAAATTTGTGAATTCGAGATGGTTTCTCAGCCCAGCCTGTGCCCTCTCTCAGTCTGGGACCCCTCAGGGGATGTCCACCTGCTGGCTTAGGCCTGCTCCCCGGGAGATTGGGCCTAAGCTGGCAGTCAGACATCCATCTGACAACCCGAGAGCCCTCAGGAGATGTCCACTTGCCAGCAGAGAGCAGGCCTAAGCTGCAGTCAAACATCCTTAGTGCTGCTGAGGAGGCAGGAGAGGCTCCCACCACCACCGCTATACTGGCAGCTGACAGCCTGGCTTGTAGCCGAGCAGAGCTCCCCCTGTGGGAGCACACTGACCAACATGGGGCAGCTCCTGCGTTGAGCGTCTGCCCACTGGTGGTCAGTGTGTGTCATAGTGACCAGTCATTCCCAGTCATTCTGCTGTTAGGGTCAATTTGCATATTACCCTTTTATTATATAGGAGGATTCAGATTTTATTTTGATCATCAGTTATTTTAACACTTTGTAATCGGGCATTTTCCCACCAAATCGCGTGCTTCACTGTGTGGTAGCGTTCGAAACACTTTCCTTTGCGCAGGGGTACATTACAAAACTTGCACATGTACCGCGTTTCACTGCGTAGTTTATGAGTGGCACACACAACAACATAAAACATTTTTATTTTTGCCGGTTCCAACTAGAGGTTCCAATGTATGTTTCCTCATGTCCATTGACAGTCTCCCTGGTGGATCCGATTTTACTCGTTTTCTGCAAAAAATGTGTTAATTGTTCCAGATTTGGCCAATGGGCCCCATCAAGCCAGGTTCCTATGTCTTTTTCCCAGGCCCTTGTCATTCTTTTAAGCATTTTCTTTATTTTCTGTCATAACAAGAAGTTCCAGGCTCATCATCTTTTCTCTTTTTTCAAAGGAGTCCTAGTTCTTAATGGAGCATGGTCTCAAGAAACCAAGATCTGGGTGCTCCGTGTGCTCACCACCATTTGGGCTGTCACTGCTTTCAGGACCTCTCAGTGCCAAGAGCTGGGAACACAACACACACACACAACTAGGAACATATACACATATACCTATATGCATATATATGCTTAAATTTACATATATTTCTACACCTCTGTCTGGATACTTCTAATTCATTGCCAACGGGATTCATCTTAACCTGCCCCTCTGTTTATCTACCTCTCTTTTCTAAGAAACCTGACTCCCTCTGTCCTCAATACATTTATTTACTCGTTGCTCCACCTCCCCATATGTTGTCAAGCACTCTTCTCCCCCTGTACCAGCACTGCCCTTACACACCCTAGCCTTCATCAGGTTGCCTTCTCTTGGATTCTTTCCAACCCCTGGTATATATCAGGTTGAACTCTGATCTATTTTCTTGTTAAATCTGGGCCTCCCTGGATGGTGAGCATTACTCCCTCAGAAGTCACTCAGGATCTTCCTGAGGCAGGGAACAATGTACCCTCAAAGGAGCCTGCTTGCTTTAGACATGATTTAGAAGAGGAAAGAGGCTGCCCCAAAGGGGAGACCTCTTCCGCCAGGGAGCTCACAGAAGGGGAGGCAGGTGCCCTTAAGAAGACACCAGTGTAGCCACGTGTGCGTAGTGGGGTCTGGCCTCCAAGCAATGCCTCTTCATTGTACCCTGACCATCTTGCCAGAGGTGGTGAGAAGAAATCATATTGGTTTTAGTGAAGATGGGGCTGCAGCAATGGCCTCCAGAGTTTGACTGCTCTGTAAGCACATCACCCTCCGGCTTTGGCCCCTCAGAAGTGTGGTACACCTTGTCTATCTGTCCATCAGTTTGCTGCAGCATTCAGCATAGATTTCCTGTGCATCTTCAGGGTTGGCCTGGCACCAGATGCAAAGTTAGTGAATGTTCACTGGCAGTAATTTCTGGGCCCGCTGCCCACACTGATCAGCATAGGTCAACCCCACAGGTCAGTGCTGTTAGCATTGGCTCTGCACAGGGCACAGTGGTAGCCATCAATCTGTAGTAGCCACAATGTGATCATTGCAGAGCCAGCTCTAAGGACTTTAGAAGTTTTCTAAATTGTGAATTTCCTCTCAATTTTTTAGTTGTATATTGCCAATCATCTTCTGAATAACCCTAAGCTTTGGAAATATAATTCAGTATTTTCCTTCTAAAAAGGAACATCTGGCAGCATGTCTTCCCCTGCATCCTGTTTTGTCTGATTCTCCCGAGTGTGGTTTTTATGACCCAGAGCACTCTTATAGGAGAGTCACCACCCCCACTAACACAGGCTCTAGAAGCCTGGCAGGCTCCAGTACTTTTTGCTAACTAGCAGTGAGTTTCTGTAATCCTATTTTTGCCCAAGGAGAGCAGTTTGGCTCACCAACATGTTGACAACAGGAAGAGGGCCCTTTTATTTTACTCAGAATTCTTTTTTTTTTTTTATTGATTAAAATATTACAAAGAATAGTACACATGTCTCTTTTTTTTTTCCCCTTGACCTTCCCCCGGCCTCACCTACCCCCCAGTGTCTTGTGTCCATTGGTTATGCTTATATGGATGCATAAAAGTCCTTTGGTTGATCTCTTTTCCCTCCCCCACAACCCTCCCCGGCCTTCCTGCTGTAGTTTGAGAGTCTGATGCTGCTCTGCTTCTATATCTATTTTTGTTTATCAATATATAATGGTCTTTATTATCCATAAATGAGTGATGTCATGTGGTATTTTTCTTTCATTGACTGGCTTATTCACTTAGCATAATGCTCTCCAGTTCCATCCATGCTGATGCAAATGGTAAGAATGCCTTCTTTTTTACAGCAGCATAGTATTCCATTGTGTAGATGTACCACAGTTTTCTAATCCATTCATCTGCTAATGGGCACTTAGGCTGTTTCCAAATCTTAGCTATGGTGAATTGTGCTGCTATGAACATAGGGATGCATATATCCTTTCTGATTGGTGTTTCTGGCTTCTTGGAATATATCCCTAGAAGTGGGATCACAGGGTCAAATGGGAGTTCCATTTTTAAATTTTTGAGGAAACGCCATACTGTCTTCCACAGTGGCTGCACCAGTCTGCATTCCCACCAGCAGTGCAGGAGAGTTCCTTTTTCTCCACATCCTCTCCAGCACTTGTCGTTTGTTGATTTGATGATAGCCATTCTGACAGGTGTGAGATGGTACCTCATTGTTGTTTTGATTTGCATCTCTCAGATTATTAGTGACTTTGAGCATGTTTTCATATGTCTCTTGGATTTCTGAATGTCCTCTTTTGAAAAGTGCCAGTACCAGGCAGTTTTGAGCACTGTGGCTTTGTAATACAGCTTGATATCTGGTATTGAGATCCCACCTACTTTGTTCTTCTTTCTCAGGATCGCTGCAGCTATTCGGGCTCTTTTTTTATTCCAGATGAATTTTTGGAGAGTTTGTTCTAGGTCTGTGAAATATGCCGTTGGTATTTTGATGGGGAGTGCAATGAATTTATAAATTACTTGGGGTAGTATGGACATTTTAATGATACTGATTCTACCAATCCATGAACATGGTATGTTCTTCCATCTGTTTATGTCTTCCTCTATCTCTTTTTTCAACGTCCTGAAGTTTTCTGAATAGAGGTCTTTTACCTCTAGTTAAGTTTATTCCTAGGTATCTTAATTTTTTTGGTGTGATGGTAAATGGGATTGCTTTTTTAGTCTCTCTTTCTGTAAGTTCACTATTGGTGTAGAGAAATGCGTAGATTTCTTGGCGTTAATTTTATATCCTGCTGCATTGCCAAATTCATTTATTAAGTCTAATAATTTTTTGATGGAGTCTTTAAGGTTTTTATGTACAATATCATGACATCTGCGAATAAGGACAGTTTTACTTCTTTTTTCCAATTTGGATGCCTTTTATTTCTTCATCTTGTCTAATTGCAATGGCTAATACTTCCAGTACTATGTCAAACAGGAGTGGTGAGAGTGGGCATCCCTGTCTTGTTCCTGTTCTAATGGGAAATGGTTTTAGTTTTTGCCCATTGAATATAATGTTGGCTGAGGGTTTGTCATATATGGCTTTTATTATGTTGAGGTATGATCTTTCTGTTCCCATCTTGCTGAGAGTTTTTATCAAAAATGGGTGTTGGATTTTGTCAAACGCCTTGTCTGCATCAATTGATATGACTATGTGGTTTTTATCTCTCAATTTGTTTATGTGATGTATCACATTTATTGATTTGTGGATATTGTACCATCCTTGCATCCCTGGGATAAATCCTACTTGGTCATGGTGTATGATCTTTCTGATGTACTGCTGGATCTGATTTGCTAGGATTTTGTTGAGGATTTTGGCATTTATGTTCATGAGGGATATTGGCCTGTAATTCTCTTTTATTGTGTTGTCTTTACCTGGTTTTGGTACTAGGGTAATGCTGCCTTCATAGAATGAGCTTGGAAGTGTTCCTTCCTCTTGAATTATTTGGAATAGTCTGAGGAGGATAGGTTTTTGTTCTTCCTTAAATGTTTGGTAAAACTCCCCTGTGAAGCTGTCTGGTCCCAGGCTTTTGTTCGCTGGAAGCTTTTTGATTACTGCTTCAATTTCTTCCATAGTTATTGGCCTATTAAGATTTTTAGATTCTTCCTGATTGAGTTTTGGAAGGTTGTATTTTTCTAGGAATATGTTCATTTCCTCCAGGTTGTCCAGTTTGTTGGAATAGAGTTGTTCATAGTATTTTTTAACAATCCTTTGTATTTCTATGGGGTCTATTGTTATTTCTCCTCTTTCATTTCTGGTTTTGTTTATTTGGGTCCTTTCTCTTTGTTTCTTAGTGAGCTTGCCTAGCGGTTCATCAATCTTGTTTATCCTTTCAAAGAACCAGCTCTTGGTTTTGTTGATCTTTTGTATTGTTTTTTGGTCTCTATGTAATTTGATATCTGCTCTGATCTTTATTATCTCCTTCCTTCTGCTTACACTGGGCTTTTCTTGTTGCTGTCTTTCTAAATCTTTCAGTTGTAGGGTTAGGTAATTTATTATCGTTTCTTGTTTTTTGCAGTAGGCTTGTAGCGCTATGAACTTCCCTCTCAAGACTGCTTTCACTGTGTCCCATAGGTTTCGAATTGTTGTGTTTTCATTGTCATTTGTTGGCATGATGTTTTTTATTTCTTCTTTGATCTCTGTGGTAACCCAGTCATTTGTTTAATTGCATGCTATTTAGTCTCCATGTGTTTGATTTTTGGGGGTTGTTTTTATTGTAGTTGATTTCCAGTTTTATGCCATTGTGATCTGAGAAGATTCTTGATATGATTTCTATTTATTGAATTTGAAGAGACTTTGCCTTTGACCCAATATATGGTCTATCTTTGAGAATGACCCATGTGCACTTGAGAAGAATGTATATTCTGTGGCTTTGGGATGAAGTGTTCTGAAGATGTCAATTAATTCCATCTGATCTAGCGAGTCATTTAGGATTGATGTTTCTTTGCTGATTTTTTGTTTAGAGGATTTGTCCAGTGGTGATAATGGGGTATTAAAGTTCCCTACTATAATTTTATTGCTATTAATCTCTCCCTTGATATCCTCCAGAAGGTTTTTTATGTATTTGGGTGCTCTTATATTAGGTGCGTATATGTTTACCAGAGTTACTTCTTGTTGGATTGCTCCCTTTAGTATCATGAAGTGGCCTTCCTTATCTCTTTTTATGTTCTTCACTTTGAGATCTAATTTGTCAGATACAAGTATTGCTACCCCAGCTTTTTTTTTTTTTTTTTTTTTTCATTTCTGTTTGCCTGAAAAACCTTTTTCCATCCCTTCACCATCAGTCTGTGTGCATCTTTTTTTCTGAGGTGGGTTTCCTGTAGACAGCAGATGTATGGGTCATGTTTTCTTATCCACTCAGTTACCCTATGTCTTTTGATTGGGGCATTTAATCCATTTACATT
>PVJC01046154.1:0-13436 GCA_004026665.1 Murina feae
ATCAGGGAGCAGGAAAAGGCTGGCCTGACCATGAGGTGGGGTTTTCCCTGCTTTCTGGTGGCTGGAGAAAGATGGGCAGTAGGCAAGCTTGGGAGGCAGGCAGCACCCAGCCCTGGCCACAGCTCAAAAAAGAGAACAACATGCAGGGGAGGGCAAGAGTCTGAGAGATCAACATAGAGGGGGTGCCTGCTCCAAGCCTGGGGGCAGACCCCCGGCAGGTAGACACACACAGGAGGACTACTCCGAGCTTCAGATGCAGCTGGGTGCAGGTCCCCAGCGGCGAGACACACACACACACACACACACACACACACACACACACAAAAGGCACCTGGCAGACTGGGGCCATCATAGGACATCCACTGAGGAGTTCCAGACTGTGAGAGGGGGCAGGCTGGGCTGAGGGACCCCTACCGCAACCCGTGCACAAATTTCATGCACCGGGCCCCTAGTATCCTTATAAGAAGAGAAAAAGAACAGAGCTCCCTCCCTCTCTGACATGTGAAGATACAGCAAGAAGGCAGCCATCTGCAAACAAGGAAGATGACTACAATCAAGAACCGAATCTGTCAACAGCTTGATCTTGGACTCCCCGGTCTCCAGAATTGTGAGAAATAAATGTAATCTGTTAAAGCTGCCTAATTTAAGGCAAAAAATTCATCAAGTTTTTAGCCACTTGGCTTTTCTTTAAATAACATCAGTTTCATATACTCAACTTAACCTTTTTTATACCAATAAGGATGGGATATGCAATATGCTTATTATCATGGAATGCTAATTCTGATACCATATTCTTTATGACTTTAGTAGAAAAGTCATAATGTCAATATACTTAGAATGCCATAAAGTTTTCTATCTCTTTCAATTGCAGAACATAATAATTTACATGTAAGGTAGAATATTTTTAATTACCAAATTTTTGGAGAATGTCAAAAAAATTCTCTTAACTTATATTTAACTAGAGGCCTGGTGCACAAATTCGTGGAGTCCCTCAGCCTGGCCTGTGAGATCAGGCCAAAACTGGCTCTCTGATATCCCCCAAGGGGTCCAGGATTACAAGATGGCACAGTCCAGGTTGAGGGACTCCACCAGTTCGTGATCAGGCCTAGGGAGGGATGAGGGAGGTTGGCCAGCCAGGGAGAGACCATGGGAGGGCTCCAGGGCATGTCCAGCCATCTCACTCAGTCCTGATTGGCTGGACCCCAGCAGCAAGCTCACCTACTGGTTGGAGTGTCTTCCCCCTGGTGGTCAGTGCATGCCATAGCAAGTGGTTGAGCAGCCTTAGCATATCCTTAGCATATTATGCTTTGATTGGTTGAACAGATAACCGGGCATTTAGCATATTAGGCTTTTATTACATAGGATGACTTTTGATATATATTCAATTTATTTGGCATCTTATTTTCTTTTCTTATATTTTAATGACCATAATATTTCATATAGTAAAAGGAGTCTAACTATTATTATTGATGAACTTGCAAATTCACTGGATCATTTTCAGCTGAATATGATAATCATATTAATACCTGGAACAAGTGTTTCTATGGTCTCTAAGCAATGTATAAATTTTCATAAATATACAAATGAAACACACTGTGATACCTTACACAGAGTGTTCTGTTATGGTCTTGTTACCGGAGGAAATAAGTTCTTCCACAGTGTCACAGGAGTTGAATTTTAGGGACACACATGTAAGCAGATTTTAAGCCCTAGTGGCAAAATTTCATAGAGTGAAAACCAAGAAAGGGCTTAGAGTAGAAGAAGCAAGATCACAGCAATGGGAATGTGCCTCAACTGGGCTAGCGAGATCCAAAAAAAGAGGTCAGAAGGACAGTCCTGAAAGCTTACTACTTCCCTAGCTGTAAGTCACATGGGAACCTGAAGAGTTTAGGAGAAAAGAAAGCAAAAGCATTGCCTGACAGAAGGAAAGGTGTGCAGGGCACCGATGCCCCAGAAAGGTTGCTGCACTTGGTGAGGCATTTCCCAGCCAATCCAGCAACAGACGCTGGTTGGCATTGTCAGTCTGCCTTCAGGTACTCCATGCCTGATGTCTCTTCCAGGAAGTTGAGCTCCATCCCCTGTGGGAGAAGTTCAACCCCAGAGCCACAGGCCCACACTTGTGGCCACCACTACCAGGAGGGCCATTACCCTAGCACCCGAGGCTGTGGTAGTCCAGCACAGTCTCTGTCCCCAGTTGCACACTGGCCCACAAAGACTGGGGCCTTTGCTAAACACCCCTATATTTATTTGGGCTTGGAAGAGAGCAGGCTTTCTTTCAAGCTATCCAATCTCTTTCTTGGGTTGCACATACTTACCCTATCCCAGTCTTTGTTCCATATTTTCCCAGATTTGTCTCCTACCCTTTATGGTTGCCATTTTGGCTTCTATTGCATATGCTCATAGTATGCCATCCATTCCCCCCCGCCCCCCTGAGTAGGGCAGACTTTCCACTCCTGACTGCAAAGCTTATTCAGGCTTAATCAGATATCTGCTTCTGATTGGTTTGTTTCCTCCCTTTTGGTTAATACCTAACTAACTGCTTCCTATAACAGTCTCACTCCAGTATCTCTGATCACCCATAGTATTCAGTAAGATTTAGGGAAATTAAACACCTCATGCAGGAATGAATGTGTTAATAATATAAGTGAGGAAGATGCATTAAATTTCTAAGAGGTTATCAAGAATAGATCCCCCCCCCCATTTTATATATCTTATATCAATTCACAGTGATTGGTATATACTAAGTTCTTAAATATATTTTCTAAATTGATTAATTAACACAAAGTACCATGCACTTAAAAATTGAATACACGGAAAGTTCAGCCCTCAGAGAAATTCTAGTCTTGCAAAAGATCTCATAGATACTAAGAACTACTCAAACTAATTAGTAATGAGAACAAAATACAGATGTATATGATTCGTTTAAATAAAGACAAGTCCATATTTTAAAGAGCTAAAATGGTGGGCCTCTAAAATTCTACAAAAAAAGTAATAACTATCATTTATAAACTTTGAATATTCAACGCAGTTCTTTTCTAAAAAAATATTTTCACGCACATTTACAGAGTGAGGAAGAGAGAAACATCAATGTGAGAGGGGAAAAACGCTCACATCCATCAGCCGCCTCCTGCACGTGTGAACGGGCAACCTCTCCTTGCATGGGGGGACACTCAACCATCCGAGCCACACTGGCCAGGCCCCGATGCAGTTCTTAGGCAGCACTCTTAATTTGTGAGAGTTGTGAGACCATAAAGCAATGGTAGTGTTCCTGAACTAGCTCAATGCAGGAATGTTAGTTTTGCTGCCAAACCCTGGGAATAAGGCTTACTTCGAATCACTGATCAGGTTCTTTCCTATCAATATAACTGGATGATAATCTCAAATTCCTACATGTTGGGAGAGATTTATTACTGGTATTCTTTAGAATTAGCTTAGGAAGAGGCAAGAATTTCTAAAATGCTGCACTAAGAACCTCTGAGAAACCGCTCCTTTATAAAAATTAACCAGAACACAGGAAAGAACTGTCAAAATCAACTTTTTTTCTAAAAATTAACAAGAAATTTTGAAGATCCAAGATGCATTTATTGAAGAGAAGTAGCTGAATCTCAGTAAAATAGTGAATTTTGTGGTATTTTAACTTTCCCTATCACATTCTCCTCTTGCCAGCCCTTGTGGTGACCTTCAAAACGAACTGCCTGATAGACTCTGAAGGGGAAGAATAGATTGGGAGCTTCCGTAAGACCCCACCCTCCAAGGCACTGTCACTAGCTGACCTTTCTGGCAGTGCTCTAGGCTTTCTTGTAAGGCTTTACATCGTTTAACCTGATTCAGGGCTTGCTCAGTGGGAAAGCCTTGTCCCAGGATGTTTGTCAAAAGCAATCAGCACCAACTGTTTAATATAGAAGCTGCCAAATTCAGTGGTATCAGTTAGACCAAATAATAGGGTAACCAGAAACATCAAAAGGAAAATTATGTGTTTTGAGATGCCAGCTTAGGGCTTTAATAGGCTCCAGCATAACCCTAGGTTTGTGTGTATGTCCTAGAACAGCTGAGAGTTCCCTGATCTCTCATCTCTAGTTGACCTTCAAGATTTACACAAGCTGGAAATGAAGGATAAAGAATAACTGTAAACTTACAGAATTGAAGTCACTTCCCACCACACATACAGAATCCCTCTACAAAGATTGGGAGACTTACTGGTTCAAGGCATTTAATGAAATATTTGTCCAGTTATTAGCTCACCACTAAGTTAACCGAAGCTGAGACTTCAGTGGCCACACATGACAAAGAATAGACTTTACAGAATTAGCCATCACCCCCCCCCAAAAAAAAGTCACCCCAACAAACCCTGGTGATGATTAGAAATCTGCTTTCCAGAGTATCCACCTTGTATTATTATTTCAACTGCTCAGTTTTCTATAAAGTAATATGACACGCAAAAAACAAAAACAAAAAGTATGTCCCATAGACAAGAAAGAAATAAAAAATGGAGCCAATAAAAACCACCTTTATGGAAACCTAGGTGCTGGACTTACTAAATACATTTTTTTAATCTGCTATTATAAACATTAAGGAGAAAAAAAGGAAGCCATGTCTGAAGAATCAATGCAAAGTATGGAAACAATCTCTCACTCAATCAAAGAGAAAAAAACAATTTTAAAAGTACCAAGTACACCTTCTTTAGTTGAAAAATAAAATTACTGAAAGAAAAATTTATAAAAAGTACTGAAGAGTAAATTTCCACTGACAGAATAAAGAACCAGCTAACTTAAAGATAGACTAATTGAGATTTCTCAATCACTCATGAGGAATAGAAAAAAACAGAATGAATAAAATTTACTATATCTTACAGAACTACTGGACACTCTCAAATAAATCAAAATATTCACAATGGTGATCAAGAAAGAGAAAAGAGGAATTGAAAGAACATTAGAACAAATAATGGTTTAAAACTCCCCTAATTTGATGTAGAATATTAATCTAAATATCAGAGAAGCTTAATGAGTTCCAAACATGTTAAACTCAAAAACATCCATACCCAAATACATCCTAGTGAAACTGCAAAAGGTCAAAGAAAGAGAGAGAATCTTGATCTTGAAGTCAGAAAATGAAAAAAAAACAAACCAAAAAAAACTCATCATATATGAAGGATCCTTAATAAGACAAATAGCTGACTGCACCAGAAATAATGAAGGCCAGAAGCCAATGAATTGGTATATGCAAAGTTGTCAACCAGGAATTCTATATCAGATTCTGGACACAAAATGTTTAATTATTGAAATTAAATTGACATTAATCAAAGCTAGATTGATTTAAGTTAACATGTTACTCTGTAATCTTCAGGCAATAATTTTAAAACATATCATAAAAATATCTAATCTAATCAAAGAGTAATATAAAAATTTGTGTCACTCCACTACACCTAAGCCACGCCCACCATCCAATTACCATGCCCACCAGCCAATCAGAGCTACTATATGCAAATTAACCCAGCCAAGATGGCAGCTGGCAGCCACTGAGCTGGAACAAGCAAGGAGGCTTGCCCCAGGCATGGAGTTCCCGCCTGCCTTGGCTGGCTGTGGCCTCTGCTCAAGGCAACAAAGTTTCAATTATAGCAGATAAATAAATCCCAGATACCTGCTTCCAGCCAAGTGGGGCTCAAGGAAGTGCTGGGAGCCTTAGTTGTCAGGGGCAACCTGACCTGGGCTCTGGTTAAAGCAACAAAGTTTCAATTATAGAAGATAAATAAATCCCAGATAACTGCTTCCAGCCAGCCTCACTACAAACAGCCCTCAGCCCCTCACTCAGGCTGGCCAGTCACCCTAGCAGAAGCCTCACCCTGATCCAGGACACTCTCAGGGCAAACCAGCCGGCTCCCACCCATGCACCAGGGATCTATTCTATATAATAAAAGGGTAATATGCAAATTGATCCTAACAGCAGAACCACTGGGAATGACTGGTCACTATGACACACACTGACCACCAGGGGGCAGATGCTCAATGCAGGAGCTGCCCCCTGGTGGTCAGTGCACTCCCACAGGGGAGCTCTGCTCAGCCACAAACCAGGCTGATGGCTGCCAGTACAGTGGTGGTGGTGGGAGCCACTCCTGCCTCCTTAGCAGTGCTAAGGATGTCCAACTGCAGCTTAGGCCTGCTCCCTCTGGCAAGTGGACATCCCCCGAGAGCCCCTGGGCTGCCAGAGGGATGTCTGACTGCCAGCTTAGGCCCAATCTCCTGGGGAGGGGGCCTGAGCCAGCAGGTGGACATCTCCCGAGGGGTTCCAGATTTCGAGAGGACACAGGCCAGGCTGAGTGACCCCCCCCCTCAAGTGCACAAATTTTTGTGCAATGGGCCTCTAGTAGTAAAATAAACAAGGAAATCAATACAGTGCACTAGAAAAAAGTATTTAGCACAAAAGAAGGCAAGAATGGAGGAATAGAGGACCAAAGAAGACATAAGAAGTGTAGAAAACAAATAACAATATGGCAGATCTAAACCTTACCTTATCAGTAGTTACATTAAATATAAAATGGATAAGAATGCCAATCAAAAGGCAGGAATTGAAAGAACTTTTTTTTTTTAAATTCCAAGTTTGTTCTGTCTTCAAGAGATAATTTATATAGAAAGGCACGAAGAGATTAAAAATAAAAGAATCACCATAAAAGAATTGAAGTGTCTATATTATTATCAAATCTGATAAACTTTAAGGCAAAAAAATGTTTTTGTCTTAAAACAATATTAAGACTAGAGATATTAAAAATTAAAAACTAGAGAAAAACATTTCTAACACAAAAGGGGCAAGTCACTAAGAAGACATAATTATAAGTATATATGTACTTAGTATATTTCTATATTGGCAGACTAATGGCTAAAATAGTCTCATTTGCTCTCTAGTTTGAAAAGATGTTAAAAGGGCAAAAAATGAAGAGAAAGGGTCATGAAGAAAATGGATAGAAGCATTATTAAATCTACTTACATAGATTTTACAATAAACAGTTAATCCAGTTTATGTTACATTTAATTATTTTATTGCAAAAACACAATTTTGACACTTAAGCTATATGTTAGAAATGAGCCTTGTAAATTATATAGCTCCATTTCCAATGGGCACATATCAAATTTGAGTTAAGGATCAGCTGAAGAACTTACAGATTTCTCTAAATGGTCCTTCCTTTAACAGTTAAGTAGTAATAAAATCCACACAGAGGTTTCAATTTCCTTTTATAATTGGCATCAGTAACATCTACATTTTAGATTAATTACTAAGAATTTTCATTTCCCATAGTGGCAGTATAAACTACAATAGAATACTCATTACTACCTATATTTATTCAGATTATGTTCTATCATAATGGCAAAGTACTATTTTAAAGATATCCTGATTCCACTAAGTCCATCCATAAATATATTTAAAATTCTTAAAGTAGGGAGATTTATTTTGTTAACAGTAAAATTATAATTCTAAGTAAAACTATTATTTTTCATATTTTTGAGACTGTTTTACCACTTTAAAATAAATAAAGAAATAAATAACCTAAGATTAAAAGCTGAAATTAATCATTGTTTAATTGATATGTTTGGGAAGTCAACAGTTGTCAGAGTTGACAACATAAGGTGATCTTACAATGATCAATGAATTCTCGTATTTCACACTGAATTTTTCTTTCTGTACATATAAAGTATGTGGACAACGAAGTAATAATGTATGTAATATTGCTCAATTGACTCCACTCTCTCAAACTCTATATATTTTTAAAGTTTGCTTATTTCTTTGGATTACCAAAGCAGATATCGAAGTGTTCACATTTGCATTTTAAGGGATGCTAAAATATATGTAAGCTTATTTTTACACTAGAGGCCAGGTGCACAAAAATTTGTGCACTCGGAAGGTCCCTCAGCCCTACCTGTGCCCTCTCACAGTCTGGGATCCCTCTGGGGATGTCTACCTACTGGCGTGCCTGGTCAGCCTGGGTGAGGGGCTGATGGCTGTTTGCAGGCTGGCCAAGCCCCACAGTGGGATCCCTCACCCCAATGGCGTGTGGCCAGCCAGGGTGCGGGCCTGAGGGCTGTTTTCAGGCTTTCAGGCTGCCCACAGTCCCTTCAGGTTTTGGGTTCCTACTGGGGTACCTGGCCAGCCTGGGTGAGGGGCTGATGGCTGTTTGCAGGCTGGCCAAGTCTCCCAGTGAGAACCCTCACCCCATTGGGGTGTGGCCAGCATGGGTGATGGACTGAGGGCTGTTTTCAGGATTTTAGGCTGCCCACAGCTCCCATTGATCCTATGTCCCAGCAAGGCTGGCTGGAAGCAGGTTTCTGGGCTTTGTTTATCTTCTATAATTGATACATTGTTCCTTTAAGCCAAGGCCTAGGCAGGTAACGAAACCTCCTGTCTGCTTCAGCTCATAGCTTCTAAAATTGAAAGAATGTTGCCTTAGTAGACTCTAGGCAGGCAGTTTCCTCCATCACTCCCAGGCTTCTATAATTGGCAAATATGTTGTTGCCTGGAGCCAGGAGAAGCCCAGCCAGCAAACAGTTTTACTCCTGCTGCAGTGGAAGCTGACTGTTTACTCTAGCAGCTCTGTGACTGCCAGCCTCCATCTTGGCTGGGTTAATTTGCATGCAGTCGCTCTGATTGGCTGGTGGGCGTGGCTTAAGTGTCCTGAAGAAGCAGTCAATTTCAATATTATGCTTTTATTAGATTAGAATAGAATGCCTTTCTAATAGAATTTATTGTCTTTGAAATAGAAGACAATTTTTCACTCTCCTAAGTGTAATATTTAATTTTTTTTAAAAAAGACTTCAATTGCAGCTAACCTTAGGTTAATGTTCAATTGGAAAGATATTGTAATTTAAAGCAGCGGTTCTCAACCTGTGGGTCAAGACCCCTTGGGGGTCAAATGACCCTTTCACAGGGATTGCCTAAGACCATCCTGCATATCAGATATTTACATTACGATTCATAACAGTAGCAAAATTACAGTTATGAAATAGCAACAGAAATAATTTTATCTTTGGGGGTCACCCCAACAGGAGGAACTGTATTAAAGGGTTGCGGTATTAGGAAGGTTGAGAACCACTGCTTTAAAGTGTCTCTGTATTTGTTTCCAACTACTTCTTTTTTATAGACTTACTTTTTTCTGCCTTTTACATACATAACAATACCTCTTGAGAATCCATTGTATTATGGATAAGTAGCATTTTTCAGAGAAAGCCTACTGGATTTTAATAAGATATTTGCTTACCTTTATGCGTTTTGCTATGTATTTTAAAGGCATGGTAGTACTTTAACCCATAAATATCTGCCTATTATAAGTTATCTCATAGGATATATTCCAAAACAATGAAGTCTATTGTTGACAAAGAATTAAATGTAATAATCAGGCAATTAACCAAGGATATTTGTTGCACTATATAAAAAGACAAATTAAGAAGACTACCATGGTATCCAGAAGCCATCTGCTAACCAATGTCACATTGATGATAAAGAAAATTGAGTTCCTTTGGCAGTTAGTTTTTCTCCAGCTGCATGCAGCTATAAAAGTCCCATCAAAGACAAATCTGCATTTGTTGTTAATTCAGAAACGCAGTAGATAAGCATTGAGAAGCCTCAGTGACTTTTTTTTTTTTTTTTTTTTTAGGAATTTGATGCTAAGAATCCTAGGAAAGTTATGCATTGGACCTTGGATCAACATTTAAGACCATCTTGATAGCTTAAAAAGAAGATGATCAGTACAATTCTCATATATGTGTGTGTACACAGAAATACAATAAAAATCTGTTCAGGGCATGAAATAATGAATCACTAATAATCATACAAAGGTTAGTTGATTACTTATATATGCATCCCAAACACTTACTATTGATCATATCCCAATGTGAGTCTCACTTTACGAAAAGTCTCATGATGGAGCAGATCTAGAATAAATTTGGATGACTGTCATAACTAAACCCTGATAAAGACTAATGTCAAAGACGTAACTAAGGTGCTCTCCAGAATAGTTATAATATTATTGCTCAGAGAAAACTTGAAGTGAACATAATGCCTTGAAAGAGGTTGAGATCAGGACTCAGGCAAAAGGATGTTTCATATTTCATTCCTTATTAGTTATATGACCTCGGGCATATTACTTAATCTGTACTAGTGTTTGTACAAAAATCAAAATGAGGACAACCTCGCAGAGATTTTTGAAAGTATAAAATGAATGAATAGCGTCAAAGCTTATTTTCATCAAATAAAGCATTAAATGTCTTATCAATTAATTATTGAAGTAATATTAATTGCTAAGGATTTTAAACTTATTGTGGAAATGTGGTTGGACTGAGGTTCAGGAAATCTAGTTTGTTTTTCCATCTTTGCCATAAATTAGCTGTGTGACCCTGTGCAAATCATTTAAGTTCCCTGGTCTTAAGTATATTATTTCCTAAACTATAGTCAGGATGGGCATGGAATTAATATGCCTCCATTACTTTGAAAGTCCTATAATTCTAAGTGTTTGAGTTAGATTTTAAAAATAAATGCTGGAGACCCAGAAAGCTCCCCTTAAAGGGCCTGTACACAAACTTACATAGTGCCATTTATTCTGAGCTCCTGTGTTGGGCTGCAGCTTTGGGGGATCCAGGGACATATAGGGAGAAATTGGACTGTCTGGCATCAGAACAGGAACTCAGGGATGGCTTTCTCCCACACTATACTGGGGGTGCTCACATGGATCATTGTTTCTATGCTGGAACCTTCCCCATCACAGAGTTGACTAGCATATCTGAGTTTCCATCAGCATGACCGTCCCCTGGGCATTTCTAAGTCCAATACAAGTAGCAGTCATCTATAGACCACTCTGTATCACTTCCCAGGTAGTCCCAGGCAGTGGATGACTTTGCACCACCCAGAGGCCCCAGAGCCAATGCACCTAATTGACAGCTTCAGACCATACCAGATTACAACTCTACACATCCACAAGTGACACACTCAAGGGGCAGATTCAGTGATCACAAAGGCCCTACTGAAGCAAGTCCTGCTCCATAGGGATATCACTTGCACAACAGCTTTTCCATTGTAGTCTCAGTTGGTCCTCATACTCAGTTGGCCTGGAGATCAATTCCTCCCAGAGATGCCAACAGCAATCAGGGCTCAATTACAACAAGACTGTGCACACAGCACACACAGGGGTGCACCTAGAGTGCCCAGCTCATGTGACTGGGGAGGGTGATCCACCGGGCTATACAGGACACCAAATACACCAAGTCATTCTACCAATTACAGGAGACATAGCAGCTTTACCTAATACATGGAAACAAACCCAGAAAAACAGCCAAAATGCAGAGACAAAGAAGCAGGTCACAAGTTAAAGAAATGGAAGGAAGCAAATTATTGGACACATAGTTCAAAATAATGGTTATAAAGTTATTTCAGGATAGTAATGAGAGCTTCAAGAGACTTATGAGAACTTCAAGGGACTTAGTGAGACTTTCACAGATCTTAGTGGGAATTTCAAATACATGAAAAAGGACCAGTCAGAAAGTAAACATACATTAAATGAAATAAATCATTTATTGGGATTCAACAGTAGAGTAGAGGATTCTGAGAATCAAATCAATGAAGCAAAAAACACCCAATCAGAAGAGAAAAAAGAAAAAAGAATAAAAAAATATGAAGATAGTGTAAGGAGCCTCTGGGACAACTTCAAGTGTACCAACATTCATATTATAGTGGTGCCAGAAGGAGAAGAGAGAGAGCAAGATATTAAAAACCTATTTAAAGAAATAATGACAGAAAACTTCCCTTACCCATTGAAAAAAATAGACTTATAAGTCCAGGAAGCACAGAGAGTCCCAAACAAGAGGAACCCAAAGAGGCCCACACCAAGACACATCATAATTAATATACCAAGGATTAAAGACAAAGAGAAAATCTTAAAAGCAACAAGAGAAAAACAGTTAGTTACCTAAAAGGGAGTGCCTAGATGATCGTCAGGTGATTTCTCAACAGAAACTTTTGCCAGAAGGAAGTGTCAAGAAATGTTCAAAATGATGAATAGCAAGGAGGACCTACAACCAAGATTACTGTACCTGGAAATGCTATAATTTAGAATTGAAGGTTAATGCTATCATTTAGAATTGAAGGGTATATAAAGAGCTTCACAGGCAAGAAAAAGCTAAAGGAGTTCATCACAATGAAACCAGTATTACATGATGTTGAAAGATATTTTAGAAAAAGAAGAAGAAAAAAAATAGGAGGAGGATGAGGAGGAGAAGGAGAAGGAGGAGGAGAAGGAGGGGGAGGAGGAGGAGGAGGGGGAGAAGAAGAAATATGAACAATAAAATGTCAATAAATACATATCTATCAATAATGGAATCTAAAAATCAACATAAATAGACAATAAATCGAATGAACAAAATAAAGTAATGAATAAAATAGAATCAGAGGCATGGAAACATGGAACAAACTGAGGAATCTCAGAAGGAAAGGGTTCAGGAAGAGATTAACCAAAGGTCCTATATGTGTATATATGCCTTACCTATGGACACAGACAAAAGGGTGGTGAAGGCTGGGGTGGGATGGGAACTGGGTGGAGGCAGGAAATGGGGGAACAAAGGGATACATCTGTAATATTCTAAACAATAAATATTTAAAAAACATAAAGAACAAATAAAAATAAACAAAAGTAAAGCACTCGTCTTTGACAAAATAGCAGAGGTTATACAACGGAAATAAATAAAACCTTTCCAACAAGTGTTGCTGGAACAAATAGGTATTCACATACAAAAAAATGAATCTAGACACAGACTTCACACCTTTCACAGCAAAATTATAAATGTGAAATGCAAAACTATAAAATTCCTAGAATGTAAGAGAAAATATAAATGACCTTGGGTTTGGAGATGATGTTTTAGATACAATATCTAAAGTATAATCAATAAAATAATGTTATACTTAATAAAATAAAAAACTCCTGCTCTGTGAGAGAATAAGAAGACAAGCCACAGAATGGGATAAATTATCCATTTATAAAGAACTCCTATTTTCATATACAAAGAACTCTTATACTCCTATCAAATAAAGAAGGAATATGCTAATTGACCCTCATGCCATTGCAAAGATGGCAGCACCCACAGCCAATAAGGAGGGAATATGCTAATTGACTGCCCCACTCTCAAAGATGGTGGCACCCACAGTCACATGAGGGTGACACCCAGTCCCCTCAGCCCCATTGGGATGGCAGGATAAAGACTAGGTACTGCCTTTTGCCCCACTCCTTGTGCCTGTCTCTGGAGTCCCCCAATCCCCTCAGCCCCTCAGCCTCCCAAGGCTGGCCCAAGGTGCAGGCAAGCCTCAGATAACCAGGGCCAGCCAAGGCTTGCACTGCTGGCAGTGGCATCACCAGAGGTGTGATAGGGCGTCATCTTCCCCTGATTGCTAGGTTGCCTCCCACCCCTGAG
>PVJC01046155.1:0-13425 GCA_004026665.1 Murina feae
GAGGGTCGGATAAAGACCTTCACAGACAAGAAAAAGCTAAAAGAGTTCATCATCACCCAACCAGTATTATATGAAATGCTGAAAGGTATCCTTTGAGAATGAGGAAGAAGAAAAAGGAAAGTAAAAATTATGAACAACAAATATATATCAACGAGTGAATCTAAGAATCAAGTGAATAAAAAATCTGATGAACAGAATATACTGGTGAATAGAATAGAATCAGAGGCATAGAATGGAGTGGATGGACAATTTTCGGGGGTTAAGGGTGTTGGGGGTGCGTGAAGAGAATGGACAATAATTGTACACCTATGGATGAGGGCAGTGGGGGTTAAGGACAGAAGTTGGTGTGGGAAATGGGAGGAGGGGAGCTATGGGGGAAAAAAGAGGAACAATTGTAATAATCTGAACAATAAAGATAAATTTTAAAAAAAAAAGAAAAAAAAAGAAAAGTTAATTGAAGCCCTTTCTATAATCATGATGGTATATTTTATATCATTCTTTATCCTCTCCAACTGTACAAACTCTCTATTTTCCTGATGAGGAAATAAGCACTGCACAGGGGCTATCACAGTAGAGCCAGTGTAGGCAACTAGTGGTAGTCAGTGCTGTAGTCTAGTACAGCATGGGTTCTGGAACCAAACAACAGAGGGTTCTCCTTATTCTGCCACTTGCTAGCTCTATGTCCCTAAGAGAGTTACCTAAGCTCTCTGTACATGTTTTCTGTTAACTGGGGATGGTAATAGTTTCAGTGGGTTATTATGATAATTGAATGCACTAATATATCTGAAGCACCTAGAACAATGCCTGGCACATGTTAAATGATCAATAAACATAGCAGCAACAGTAGTAGTAATAAAAAATATCAAAGGTCAGCCCTAGATGGTTTGGCTCAGTGGATAGAGCATCGGCCTACAGACTGAAGGGTGCCAGGTTTGATTCCAGTTAAGGGCACATGCCCGAGTTGCAGGCTTGCTCCTCAGTAGGGGGCGTGCAGGAGGCAGCCCATCAATGATTCTCTCTCATCATTGATATTTCTACCTCTCTCTCTCCCTCTCCCTTCCTCTCTGAAATCAATAAAAATATATTTTTTAAAATTAAAAAAATCAAAGGTCAGCATTTCCTCATAAGATATAGGAGGAGACCTGTTTTAGAAGCACATTAATCATTTACATCAACTTGTATACTCATATGCTCATTTTCATAATGCAGAATTCATTATGATATCCATTGAAAGACTGAAAAAATTCAATTTAAGCAATCTCTTTATTATGGCACGTTGATGTAAAGAATTTTGATATAGATTGCAATGGTTCTCAACCTGTGGGTCGCAACCCCTTTGGGAGTCGAACAACACTTTCATAGGGGCCGCCTAAATACATCCTGTATTTCAAATATTTACATTATGATTCATAATAGTAGCAAAGTTACACTTATGAAGTAGCAACGAAAATAATTTTATGGTTGGGGGTCACCACTACATGAAGAACTGTATTAAAGAGTCACGGCATTAGGAAGGTTGAGAACCACTGGATTGGAGACTTAGTGGTATAGTAAGTCAATTCAATGAAGATTTTTAAGCAATGACTTCTGGGCCAGCTTCCTGCCCCATTAATTTAATTACACTGAAATTCTGTAGACTGAACCAACAGGATATTTTAAAACTAGAAGTCTTACCCAGCTGATGTCGCTCAGTGGTTGAGCGACGACTTATGAACCAAGAGATCACAGTTCTTCTGTTAGGGACACATTCTTGGATTGTGGGCTCGGTCCCCAGTGGGAGGCATGTGGAAGGCAGCAGATCAATGATTCTCTCTCTTCATTGATGTTTCTATCTCTCTCTCCCTCTCCTTTCCTCTTTGAAATCAATAAAAATATATTTTTAAAAACTAAAACTAGAATTGTTACTTTTATGAGGAGTTCGATTACATAAATATTTCCAGGCTGACTTAAAAAGTAGATGCACAACTTTTGCAATAATGTGAACATTAGAGTTAATATTAAATTAATCACCCTTACATCTGCAGTAGGACACTATCTAACCCAACACAGGTGAAAACCTATTTTGAACTTTTGAAGGCATTCAAAGAAAGTTTTATAATATGCCTGAGAAAAACACTACTATTTTAAACAAATCAAACTGCTATTAGATTCTATTTATACCTAATCTAAACCCTTTTTGGTCTACTGTAAACCTTAGTCTTACTTAGGGTTAGTCTTTTCTCTTAACTTTAAGAACAGCTGGATAACATCTTTTTAACAATCAGGCCCACCCAAAAATAGTGTTTTACTTTTTTACATGAGTAATTTAAGATTTTTGAAAGGCAAATAAAATGTAATACTAAAAAATAATTTTAAATACCATCACTACAGTCTATTTTAGAAGCATTTCAGGATTTACAATACAACTTCTTATAATTCATTTGATCCTAACTTCATGAACTAAACCATTATCCCTGACCCAATTGAAAGACCCTCAGAGAAGCCAACTGTTTTACTTAAGTACACTCAACCTGTAAATGGCAAAACCAGAACTCATATCCAGGCAACTGGCTTCTGAGCCCAATAACCTTTCTACTATACTATGCCATGCTTGTATTATACAACTCATCAAAGAGCATCAATTATGTAGAATGTCAATTACTTTCCACTTTTCATGATGATTTTCTTTTCAAATCCTTAATATATACTCTATCCTCCCCTTAAGTTCATAAGTGGGCCCCACAGAAGACAGTGTAATAGGGCAAATAGTGAAACAAATCCATAGTAACTCATGAAGCAGGTAAAACTTGCTCTCAGGATTTTGAACACTTTCTGTTTTAAACAGTATCATACTATTCCCCTTGTAGGTCACTATAAATAATTGACAGTCACTTTGCTTTGCAATGCCAATCACTTTTATTCAACCCTCTTCTTTAAATGTTTCTCTCCAAGAAGACTTTGCTGAATTTTAAATCATTCTGCACATATACCATTTAAACAACTGAAAAGGCAAAAAAAAAAGTCTAAATTGCTCTAAGGTATTATTTCCAGCCTAGATCTTATTTGATATTCATTATATTCTTGGGAAAGAAAGACAGAGAAATAGCCTCTGATGATTTACCACTGATAAAATGGAGGAAAATGTTCTACTTTTGTACTAGGGGCTCAGTGCACGAAGATTCATGCACGGGGAGGAGTGAGAGAGCGGGGAGGGTCCCTCAACCCGACCTGCACCCTCTCCAGGTTAGCAGATAATTTTGTTAAAGATGAGGTAATTGTTTTAAAAAGTAGTCAAGAGGAAAGATGACTGTTGAAACCTCTATGAATAATCTGATTAACAAACCTACATTTAGAGCTCATTAAGCTCTGTCTGACTTTGCAATCATATGAGTGAATTGTTTGAGACCCCCAACCCAGTTTGGTTTGTTGCTCACAGAATAATAAAGGCATTTTTTTTCTTTGCTTCACTGGTGGAGATTTTCTGGAAGTTTTAGGATAGCTTACCTTTAATTTTTCCTGGACACTCTGATTTTACTTATGTCTCTCACTTTTGCTTTCCCTCCATCCCCCACTGCAACAGTAACTTGCTCCAGGCTCACTTTGCTGTAGTGTCTAGGAGATCCATCTGCCACCAGAACTACGATTCCCAGCATTCCTGGTGCTCCCCACACTGGGAGCAACAGGGGGAGCCATGGCCCCCCAAGCTTCCAGCTCTCCTGCTCTGCTCTCTGCCCGGTGACTGAGGGAGCCACATCCCTCCAAGGGAGCGACTAAGGGAGCCACGTCCCCCCAAGCTGCAGGCTCTCCCACTTCTGCTCTCCTCCTGGCACTGGTGTATGCAAATTAACCCACCATCTTTGTTGGGTTAATTTGCATATTCACTCCTGATTGGCTGGTGAGTTTATCAAAGGGACAGTTAATTTACATGTTTCTCTTTTATTATATAGGATGTTTCAAGGAATCTTTTGGAACAAATAATACGAATATTTGTCCTATGAAAATATCCATTTTGTTACTATGAAATAGAATTAGTTTCAACATGGTCAGTAACTACATGTCAAATACATATTAAATGTATGTTCTTTTTGGATAAACTAATAATCTTGTATCCTTAAAAATCAAACTATTATAGCATATTGTCCAGTTTGAAGAAAACTACAGGCCAAGAATATAAACACCTGCTACAATTAACTTTTTTAAAGTCTCAGAGGACTTCTGTATATGAAGATATGGTTCTTTCAGTTAATTCTTGGCTCTTTATTCACCAGAATTACTCAATTATGAATGAAATCTTAGAGTTACTTTGATTTGGCATGCATGAAATGTCAAGTGCAGTCTGCTAGAAATTAGCAGGATAGTCGTCACCAAATAAAATATAAATGAGACAGCATTGACTTTCAAAATGTGGCTGAATGTTGAATCCTGGTGATACTTCAATCAAATGAAAGGTATGCAATTAAGAGACTGAGGGTGAAATGTGAATGAATAGCATTATCTTGTGACTAAACTCAGAGAAATTGTTTCTTCAAGGCATGCCCAGGAAGTAAAGCTTACTCACAGGATTTGTAAGAGCTGTCACAGTATTCCAACAGAAATATAATGATCTATAATAATAAAAGCATAATATGTTAATTAGACAGGACATCCTTCCGGATGTCCTTCCTTTCAGACAAAGCTGCAGCAGGTGGGCGCCGGGACCAAGGCACTTTCATGACTTTCGTGCATCGAGCCTCTAGTAACAAAATAAAAACAAACAAACATTTTCAACTAATTTTAAACAGACAGAAATCTGAGTCATAGTGTTTCCCAGCAGGAAATAATGGCTTCCATCAGTGGCGAGCCTAATGAGCTCTAAATGTAGGTTTGTTAATCAGATTATTCATAGAGGTTTCAACAGTCATCTTTCCTCTTGAGTACTTTTTAAAACAATTACCTCATCTTTAACAAAATTATCTGCTAACCTTCATTTCATTAGGAGAGAAAGCAGCTAAACACAAAAGGACAGTACAGTAAACCCATGGCACTGGAAAGGCAGTGGGGAGAACTTAACCAAAGAACTTATATGCATATATGCATAACCCATGGACGCAGACAATAGTGTGGCAAAGGCCTGGGGAGGCGGGGGTTGGGGGAATCAATGGGAAAAAAGGGGGACATCTGTAATACTTTTAACAATAAAGATAAATTAAAACAGTAAATATAGTTAATATATATTATGTTCATTTCAGGTGTATAACATAATTATTTGACATTAATATATGTAATAAAATGATTACCATAAGTCTAGTAACCATCTGCCATTGCACAAGGCTATTATGATATTATTGATTATATTCCCTATGCTGTACATTATAGCCCTGTGACCTATTGACTTTATAAATGGAAATTTGCATCTGTTATTTCCCTTCAATTTTTGTTTTTACCCTAACCCTTCTTCCCCTCTGACAACCATCTGTTTGTTCTCTATATCTATGAGTCTGTTTCTATTTTGTATTGTTTGTTTTGTTTTTTAGATTTCACATACAAATGAAATCATACTGTATTTATCATCTGTCTGACTTATTTCACTTAGCATATTATTCACTAGGTTTGTTTGTTCTTTCATAATATGAGCACTTTCTATGTATTGGGCACTGAGTTAGGTGCTAGCAACCGCCAGTGACTTGCCCTCAGGGAGCTAGGAATCTAGCAGGGAAGCTGCAACTGAGCATGCTCCTGCAGAGGTGACAAAAGCAGAGGATGGGAGCTCTGAGAGCCTAAAATACCTAACCTGGTCTGGGTATGTGAGTGGAGGTCAGAGAGAAGCTGAGGATGTGACAGTGAGTCCTAAAAAGTGAGTAGGAAGTAGCCAGTTGAAGAATGGAGTAAAAGCGGTCTAGGCAGAAGTAGCATCATGGGTAGATGTCATGAGAAAAGAACTTGAGACCTTTGCAAGTAAATGAAAACAAGTATGAATGGAATATGAAGATCTAATATGGCACTGCTCTGAGCTCATGACAAATCATGCAAGTCCTGCTAACCCACATTAGGGTTCATAAATTTTTTTCCAAGGGCAACTAAAGGGTCTTCAGCAACAGACAGACCTAATCAGGTTTACATTAAAAGATCACTCTGGCCTCCCTGTAGAGAATGGATCTCAGGTCTGAGTGACAGGCTATCACACAGCTCAAGCAAGAATTAATGATAGCTTACTGACTTCCTAAAGCTATCAGAGTATATTATTCCCCTGTTCAAAACTATTCCATATTTCCTACTAATATTACAGTAAAATCTAAGTTCTTTATTTTTATATTGTATCTACAATTTTATCTCTCACCTTCTCAGCTTCATCAATTAGGCCTCAGCCACACTGGCCTGATTTCCACCTCTTCAATGGGATTAAGTGTGTTTCCAACTCAGGGCTTTTGTATTTGCTATGCTCTTTGCCTAGAACCCTCTTCCTCCAGATGTTCACTGATTAGGTCTCATTCGTTCAACAAATGTTAACTGAGCCCCTATCATATGCTAGTCCTGTACTAGGTAGAGCTCAAGGTTTACCACCTTGACCACTTAAGTTAATTTGGCACTCCTTATCCAAATTCCACTTGTTTTATTTTACTTTATAACATCTGTCATTAATTCAAATTATATATCATCAGATAAAGTTTATTTTATTGACTTGGGAGTGGAAATGATCAGAGGGCATTAAAGACAGAAGCTTTCTGGCTTTACCATAATGTCGGCATCCTGGACACAATGGGTGGCAGTGCACTCAGGCCACCAATACACCATGGCCCTGGGCTGTGCCAGGCACTGTTGGTGCAACAGTGTATAAGGGTGAACAAGTCAGAGACAGATCTTTCAGCAAGCTTCTAAAGTCTAGCTGGAGAGAACAGACACTAAACTAGTAATCCTATATAATAGAAGACTAATATGCAAATTAACCAAATGTTGGAACGACTGGTCACTATGACATGCACTAACCACCAGGGGGCAGACACTCAACACAGGAGCTGCCCCCTGTGGTCGGTGCACTCCCACAGGGGAAGTACCACTCAGCCAGAAGCCAGGCTCATGGCTGGCGAGCACGGCAGTGGTGGTGGGGAACCTTTCCCACCTCTGCCCTGGACTAAAGACCCCTTGGGGGATGTCTGAGTGGGCCTAAGCTAGCAGTCGGACAGCTCCCAAGGGGGGTCCCACCAGTGCACAAATGTCATGCACTGGGCCTCTAGTTATAATATAATGCACAATGAACTGAATTAAAAAATAAAGGGTGCCATCTATGGTAGCATAGACAAAGGCAGAAAACAAAGGAAGGAAGGAAGGAAGGAAGGAAGGAAGGAAGGAAGGAAGGAAGGAAGGAAGGAAGGAAGGAAGGAAGGAAGGAAGGAAGGAAGGAAGGAAGGAAGGGCAACATGTAGGATGATCAAAAGGTAGGAGAACATTGAGGACCTTAAATAAATTTAGTGTGGCTATAGTTAAGTGTCAACATGAAGGTACAGGGGAATTAGGGAGCAGGCAGGAAAGGAGAAAAAACTGAAGAAGACAAAGGCTGAAAAAATAAGCAGGGAGCAGATCTAAGAAGGCTTTCTAAAACAAGTCAAAATTTTTAGTCTTTACCCAAAAGGCAATGGAGAGCCACTAATTTTACCCAGGGAGGGTTAGAAGCAGATTTACTATTACTTGCACAGCTGAATAAACATGTGTACAAAGAGCCAGTCTTTGAATGTACTTTAATCTTTTCAAAGTGTGCAGATAAAATTTAACTTTTAAATATTACCACACTATGAGAATATAATCCATCCATTTCTTGTTATTAAAGGTCCTTATATTGTATTTTTGTTTATTTATTCAACAAATTTGAGTGCCCACTATACACCAGGCCCTGTTCTTGGGGCTGGGGATACAGCCGTGAATTAAGCAAATATAAAACCACTTTCCTATATAATTCATGTTCTGGAGTTTATTATCTGAACACAGCACACAGAAATCATAAAGTAAGGGAAATTATAATCAAAGTTTCCTTAGAAATCATCCAGGGTGCTTCTCTCTTACAGAGAAGAAAACTGTGACCATGAGATATTAAATACCTGTTCAAGGCCATAAAGTTTTCGTGGAAAAGCCACTGTACTACAGTAATGACTAGAAAATGAAAGCTGCACAGGAGCTATTTAAGGACAAATAATCACATCAATAGAAACAGCCTCTCTTGGTTCAATGAATGAAAGGGGGAGACTGTTTTAAGGAGTGTTTTTTTATACACTGTCATATTTGTTAAAGAATGTTCCCATAATTTTGAAATACATTGTGGGAAAGGATAAGATCACTTTAAAAATGTTAAACTAAAATATCACATTGGAGTACATTTTGGGGAGGAAGCAGAGTAGAATAGAAAAAACATGAACCCTGATGCAACTTGTTTTGTGAGTAAGTCTGGTACCTACCTTTGAGTCTCATCAGTATTACACATCTCTTGCACTACAGAACACTGGTTTTCATTAATTTGTTCAACAAGAATAAAGTACCATATAAATTTAACTTGTTTTATTCTACTGGGACAAATTTTGTTATAAATTATTTTTCAGCATAATAATATTGTGTATCATATATTTTCAGTTTTGTATTCAAAAACAAAAAATGTTCCCCCTCCCCCAAAATGCATGATCCTTCTGTATCTATCTGTAGCTACTACAAAATATATCTCTGTGACTGGTTCCAGATTATAAATATATTAGAATGTCTTTAACAGTGCAGAAATCATAACCATGTGTTAATAAAACTAAATAAAAATCCCCAATAAAACACCGTTTAATTCCAGGATAAACAATTGCACACTAGCTTTATAATGTTCAAAGTAATAAAAGAATACTCTTCTACTGATAAGTAAACAAAGTTTCATCTCTTTCCAAGGAATACTCTAGTTTATCATTTATTCCTTCAAGATACCCTCATTTAACACTGCCATTGGCCCATGAAACCTCTTTTGAAATGGACCAAAACCTAATACATAAGCTGTTTAACCATTACATAAAATAATTCGGTGTAATTAAACTTCATCACAGTAAAGATAAACATTTTTTTATTTCTATTTTCTACCAGCTCCTTAATGGCAATACCATAATCAACACAAACTTTAATAATTTCCTCCTGGCAAACAATAAAGCACAGGAGAGACTTTTTCATATGAATCCCTAATGCATAAAACAGATTAACTCAACATGAGAATTTTAAATCACTAACACCATTAGGTTACTTAAAAAAACCAAACACACATCCCCACTGTGCACATTTTTCTACTCTGAAAGATATACTTTGGAGTTCCTGTAAGTTACTTTCCTGACCCATTCCAAAGGCCAGCACTTGCTCCACTGGGAAACTCTACTTTAGGCTGGATTACATCTGTGTGTTTTGGCATGAATTCAAGACTTAGATAGTTAAGGATTAGTTCATTTGTCAAGAAACTCTAAGATAAAGAGTTAGTGACAGTTTTGTAAAGGCTCTTAGAAGCAAACTCATCCGTTCACTTTACCCCTTCTGTCATTCCACTCCATGAAGAAGGGTCATTTCAAAATCAGCATAACCTATTATTCTATAGTGATTCTAGACTCTTATTCATCTATTCATCATGGGTGACACCACTGTATCTATACACACATATGTATGAAGTTCCAATTATACTAAATTGGGAAAACTTGATTTGTTAAAATGATTTACAGTCTTGTTTTACTCTTTATTAGTTTTGGGTTGGGTTTTGGTTCAAGTAGAATATGAATTTATGATGTTCCTATCATTTTCCATATTAACACCTATATATTTAGTTAATGTATTTTGTACTATCCACCTAGGCACCTTAGAAATATAAAACAGTGTGAAGTGTTATCATAGATACAACTCTGAGGAGAGAATATATAATTAGTAGAGGCCCGGTGCACAAAATTTGTGCAATGGGGAGGAGAGGTCCCTCAGTCCAGCCTGCCCCCTCTCACAGTCTGGGAGCTGTGAATCTCACAGCTCTATGGGCTGATCTGGGGCTGCTGGGGCCAGGCAGAAGCTTGGGCATGCCCCTCTACCTCCACTCAGGTGCTGCTGGGGCCTAGTGGCAGTGGCAGCTTGGGCACAATCCCCTGCCTCCACTCCAGGGCTGCTGGGGCTGGACTGCCCCCCTGAGTGTAGTTCTCTCAGGCTCCAGACCACAACAGCATGTTCTCTCAGGCTTGAGGCTGCGCCCGGCCCCTCCTCCTGAGCTGGTCGTGACCATCCCATCCTAATTTGCATATTACTTCTTTTTATATAGAGAGATTAAGTCAATAAGAGGAATTTGTTTTAAGGGTCATAATCTGTTTAGGGGGCAGAAAGGAGAATTTATTTTGAAGCTGCATTTGCACAACAAGCACACTATTTTTACTTATAATGAGGATGAGGTAGTTTCTCATAAAGTAACATTAGTCAATTTGAAGTGCTTTCAAGGTTGTAAGATAATTAATCTTCTATGAGTGTGCTGTGTGGCAAAACTAGAGGATCTCACTTGACTAATAATAAAAAGTAGGAAACTTTGCCCTGGCCAGTGTGGTTCAGTTGGTTGGAGTGTCATCCTGTGCATCAGAAGGTCGTGAGTTCGGTTCCTGGTAGGGGCGCATGAGAGCAACCGATTAATGTTTTTCTCTCCCATCAATGTCCCACCCCCTTTCTCCCTCTCTAAATTACAATACAATACAATACAATACAATACAATACAATACAATACAATACAATACAATACAATACAATACAATACAATACAATACAATGTAGGGAGCTTTATGTCCATGTTTAATTTCCCTGCTCCATGAAATCCAAAAATCTGGGAACCACTTCTCAAAGCCCCAGGTCGAAGGTACAGAGTCAAAAAGAACCTTTAGGTTTCCTTCCAAATTACTGCAGCCAAAATTACTCTATCAGTAAAGGAGATAGGAACTCAAAAACCTAACATGAAGGGGTGACAAGTTCATGTCTGAAACATTCTCTATAAGGAACAGCATAGTAAGGAAGGCCTCCAACAACCAGCATTCACATTTAACATCTGGCCTGGAAGCACACAGCATCCTAATAAATGTCATCAATACTGTTTTGAAATATATCTGGAATTTGTGTAGGCATGGTAACATACACAATTGAAAATGACTGCCACAAAGGAAGAAAGTTTTATACGCACAGATTCCTAAAACTAGGAGGCATGACACATCACACAGGGCCACATGCAGAAGAACCAGGGTTGGTCAGGAGGCAGAGGAAGCAATGAGAAAACATGGGCATGAGTCTTGGTTTTAGTTTCCATGGAAATGAATGGGTAGGGAAGGGTAAACAGGCTAAGCAGGCTTAGGATTGACTAGTTTATAATTCCTGTGTCCTAAAAGCACTATGCAAGGCAATTAACTTATTTTTACCTCATTTGATTCTTATAACTGTAAGTGGCAGGCACTGTTATAACCTAGTTTTCAGATGAGGAGACTAAGGTTCAGCAAGCATAAGAAACAGTAATACTTCAGTATCAAAAATATATGTCAAGAGTATTATTTAAACCATTCCAGTTCTTTTCAGAATACTGAAGGTACGTGACTTCTAATTCTCCCCAAAATCAATCCTGAATGAACTAAAGAAAGAAAACATCAAGATATGAAAAAAACCTATGAGAGAACAGCAAACCATGACAAAGCTGAGTTTATGCCAAGTATGCTAGAATGACTCAGTATTTGAGTATCTATCAATGCAATTTGCCACATTAACAGATGAAAAGAAAGAAACCATATGATCTTCTTAATAGATTCAGGAAAGGCATTTTACAGACTTCAACACCTGTTCATGATTTCAAAACACAAAACAAAACAATTCTTAGTAAATTAGGAACAGAAGAGAAACTCCCTTAACTCTCTAAAGATATCTATAAAAATCTTATAGCAAACATTATTCTAAACTAGTGGCCCAGTGCACAAAATTCGTGCACATTAAAAGGGGATTAATTAGAGGAAATATTTTAATATTGCTATCTAAACTAATAAAAGCTAAATATTAAAATTAACCGTTTCTCCGAGACAGGGTAAACCAGGCCCACCAGCCAATCAGAGCAACTGTATGCAAATTAGCCCAGCCAACATGGAGGCCGCCACTCCCGGACCTGAGTAAAGGGCAGTTTATATTGCAGCAGGAGCGAAAATGAAGCTGCGGCCTCTCCACTTAAACTGGCTCTAGCGAAACACAGATTTGAAACATTTGAAACAATATAACAATCATAGAATCCTCGGGAGCTGAAGGACACAGCAGCCCGGGCCTAACCAGTAAAATTAATAATTGTTTCATTATAGACGCTGCGAGGTGAAGCAGAGGAGGCTTCGTTAGTAGTTAGAAGGCCGCCTTAAAGAAACAGTGTATCAATTATAGAAGATAACCCCAGGCCTTAAAGGAACAGCATCAATTATAGAAGATAACCCCAGGCCTTCAAGGAACAGCATCAATTATAGGAGATAAATCACAGAAACCTGCGTACAGCCAGCCTTGCTGGGACGTTGGGTCAATGGGAGCTGTAGGCAGCCTTACAGCCCCTCACCCAGGCTGGTCAGGCACACCAGCAGGTGGACATCCCCCGAGGGGTCCCAGACTGCGAGAGGGCACAGGCCGGGCTGAGGGACCTCCCGAGTGCACAGAGCAGCTGCAGGACGGGAAAGCGCAGGACCCAGGACCGGTGCATGGGAAACAGGCGGCAGGGTTGGAGGGCACTGGGAAGCGGGTAAGAGGAGGCAGGGGCGTCTCAGCCTGCTTGGTGGGCTTCCCAGGCCCTTTGCGGGGCATCGGGGAGCGGGAAAGAGGTAGCAGGGGGTCAGCAGCCTGCTTGGTGGGCTTCCCAGGCCCTTGGAAGGGCATTGGGAAGCAGGTAAGAGGCGGCAGGGGGTTGGCAGCCTGCTTGATGGGCTTCCCAGGCCCTTTGCGGGGCATCAGGGAGCGGGTAAGAGGTGGCAGGGCGTCGGCGGCCTGCTTGGCAGCTGTCCAGGCCCTTGGAGGGGCATCGGGGAGCGGAAAAGAGGCAGCAGGGGGTCAGTGGCCTGCTTGGTGGGCTTCCCAGGCCCCTTGCAGGACACCAGGAAGTGGGAAAGCAAGGTGGTGGGACGGGGAGCGGGAAAGAGGCAGAGGGGGGTCTTGGCCTGCTTGGTGTCTGCCCAGGCCCTTTGCAGGGCATCAGGGAGCGGGGAAGCAAGGCTGCAGGGGCCGGGATCCTGCTTGGCAGCTCCCCAGACCCCTTGACGGCACCGGGAAGTGGGAAAGGAAGGCAGCAGGGGACGGGTGAGTGGGAAAGAGTTGGCGGCCTGCTTGGCGGCTTCCCAGGTCCCTTCTGGGGATCAGGGAGCAGGAAAAGGCTGGCCTGACCACGAGGCGGGGTTTTCCCTGCTTTCTGGTGGCTGGAGGAAGATGGGCAGTAGGCAAGCTTGGGAGGCAGGC
>PVJC01046156.1:0-13418 GCA_004026665.1 Murina feae
TTTTTAGGGGCACAAGACAGTTGTAACAGCAGTTTGAACTTTGATAGAAAGTGAGGTCCTGGGACAAAAAGAAACCCTCCCCTCCTGGCTAATAGCTGTAGGGGACTCAGGGTAGCAGAGCGATCACATGACTGTGACAGATGCGCTTCCTTATGACACAGGCAGATACTCTGCAAGGACAAATAAAAAGTGCCCTCTTCTGGGAATATGTAGCATTTTTCCCATTTAGTTCTGTAGTTCTTTTATATTTTTCATGATGACTTTTATTTATTTTTTTAAATTAAATTTTATTGGGGTGACATTAGTCAACATGAACATATAGGTTTCATGTGTGGATTACTAAGTCACAAATCTGTATATAGGATCATGTGCCCACCACCCAAATTCAAATCTCCTGTCACCTCATTTTAGGATCACTTTCTCCCCCCATCCCTTACCTCAGGCAACCACCACATGCCTCTTTGTGTACATAAGTTTCAGTTTTATATTCCACATGAGTGAAATCATATAGTTCTTAGCTTTCCTGTCTGACTTATTTCACTTCGCATTGTTCTCAAGGTCCAGCCATGTTGTAAATGACGCTATTTCATCCTTTCTTATGGCCATGTAGTACTTTATTGTGAATATACACCACTTCATCTTTATCCAGTCCTTGTTGTAGAGCACTTTTATTGTTTCCAAGTCTTAGCCACCATGAATAATGCTGCAATAAACATAGGGGTGCATATATCTTTGCATATCAATGATTTGGAGTTTTTCGGGTATACGCCCAGGAGTGGGGTTGTTGGGTCATATGTTAGCTCTATTTTTAATTTTTTAAGGAATTGTCAGACTACTTGCCAAAATGATTGTACCAGCAGTGAATGAGGGTTCCTTTTTTTCCACAACCTCTCCAACACTAGTTGTTGCTTGTGTTGTTGATAATGGCCACTCTAACTGGTGTAAAGGTGATATCTCATTGTAGTTTTAATTTGCATTTCCCTAATTGGCAGTGAGGTTGAACATCTTTTCATATATCTATTGGATGTTTGTATATCTTCTTGGGAGAGGTGTATTTTCAGGTCCTCTACCCACTTTTATATTGAATTGTTTGTTTGGTGTTGAGTTTTATGAGTTCTTTATATATTTTGGAAATTAAACCTTTATCAGAGCTCCTGTTTGCATCATCTCCCAACTGATGGGCTGCCTGTTTGTTTTGTTGTTTGTTTCTTTTGCTGTGCAAAAACTCTTCAGTTTGATATGGTCCCATTCATTTATTTTTGCCTTTACCTCCCTTGCCTTTGGTCTCTGCCTCCCAGGTCCATAAATTTGGTATCTATATTTTTTTCTATATGACTTATAGTTTTGTCTCTTATGTTTAAGTCTTAGATCTATTTTGAATTAATTTTTATACATGGGGATAAACTGCAATCCAGTTTCATCCGTTTGCATATGGCTTTCCAGTTTTCCCAGCACCATTTATTGAAGAGATTATCTTATCCAATGTGCATTTCTGGCTCCTTTGTCAAAAATTATCTGTCTATATATGTGTGGTTTTATAGCTGGGCTCTCTATTCTGTCCCATTGATCTGTGTTTCTGTTTCTCAGCCAATACCATGCTGTTCTGATTATTGTAGTGTGAAGGCAGCTTAAGCCCCACTGTAAGGGCAGCTTAACCCAACCTCTGCAGTAACAGGATGTTTGCTTATCTATCATCAGCCTATCCCCTGCTTGCTGCACAGTGCAGCTCCACATCCTAGAACAATGAGTTTGCAGAGGCTTTGAGCCAATACCAAGTCCCCAAGTGTTAGCAACTGGTATTAGCCAGGGGTCTGTTATAACTTACTTTCCAGCAAAATAGCTTCTAGAAAAACCCACACAAAGACCTGGAAGCAAGAAATAGAATCTGGGGCTATATAAGACTGGGTTAAGCAGCATAAAAATGCTCAGCTTTTGGGAACTGATTTCTCTGAGCCAGCAGCACTGGTTTTGGAATAAAGGTGAATTTCTGCAACTTCTGAGTGCTTAGTGGTCTGTCTCCCATCTCTGGTTACTTATCCGTAACATTTTTGGTGTGTTGGCCAGGAAGACACCAGTCAAAACTGCCCCTTTAGGGCACTGCTGGTCAAGGTCAACATCCGGTCCACTCAGCCAGGCCGTACTGATGACAGGGGACGAGCACACCTCCAGTTATTTACTGAGACCCAGTCTTCATTGGACCCAGATAATAGGGGCCCCCACTCATGCTCCAGTGGACTCCAAGGAGGACAGAAACCTTTCTGAGATCAGACGTCTGACCTGGTAAGTGTCCCTGAGGACCCAGTCTGAGTCTCAGACTGCTTTTAGGGGCAGAAGAGGAGTTGATCACCTCCTAGGCCATTTATCTACCTCTATTCAGGGTCTTCCCGGGAAGGAAGTCAAACTCGGATTGACTGTGGCAGTTTATCTGCCTCTGTTCAGGGACTCCCCGGGGAGAAATTCAAACTTTGACTGACTGGCATATGAATGAGAGTGTCTCTGTTAACTGTCATTTTATGTCTCTTTGTTGTTTGGTTTCTAGTAAGAGTTCTTATCTGTCTGTCTGTAATGTAAGAATTCTACTAAGAGAGAGATATGGGAAATAACCATCTAAACTTCCCAATATTTATCCTAGAAGGCCAGAGCTGCAGAAGTACCCTTAAAAAGACTACAGAAGTGGCAGCAGTGGGAGGGTCAGAGGGGAGAGAGGGGAAGGCAGTACCCTTTAAAAAAATGATATTTTACACTGAAGCTGTTGGAGGCCCAGGAGTTGCCACAGTCCTGAGAACAAACCCTGGGCCCTGCTATCTCTCCACATACACACCCACCTTTCCTTCAGCCTCCTTAGAGTTGTCAAGATTATGTTATCTCTATTATGCTTCTTAAGAATTCTATATAATAAAAGTCTAAAATGCTAAGTGTCTGCCTGTTCATTCCACTGTTCGACCAGTCACCATGATATGCACTGACCACCAGGGGGCAGATGCTCTAACCGGTAGGTTATCTTGCTGCTGGGGTCCAGCTGATTGGGACTGGGCTAGATGGGCTGGACACGTCCTGGAGCCCTCTCACAGTCCCTCCTCAGCCGACCAACTTCCTGTGGTCCCTCCCTGGCCAGCCAGCCCTGACCAGGACTGGGTGAGATGGCCCCGATCAGCCCCAATCAGGACTGGGCGAGACAGACCAGACATATCCTGGACAAATCTGTACACCAGGTTGGTTTCAGCTTGATCCCCACAGGCCAGGTAGAGGGACCCCACCAGTGCATGAATCTGTGTACCAGGCCTCTGGTATGAATATATTTTCAATTGGAAAAATAACAATATTTCTAAAAGTAAAGGGAAAAGGTTTTTCCTATATTTGACTAGGCAGTAATAATTATAAATATACTAGGGGCCCGGTGCACAAAAATTTGTGCACTCGGGGTGGAGGGAGTCCCTCAGCCCGGCCTGCCCCCTCTCACAGTCTGGGACCCCTCAGTGAATGTCCTATGATGGCCCCAGTCTGCCAGGCGCCTTGTGTGTGTGTGTGTGTATGTGTGTGTGTGGCCCCTGGGGACCTGCCCCCAGCCACATCAGAGGCTCGGAGCAGTCCTCCTGTGTGTGTCTATCTGCTGGGGGCCTGCCCCCAGGCACACCATGGAGGCTTGGAGCAGGCACCCCCTCTATGTTGATCTATCAGACTCTTGCCCTCTCCTGCATGTTGTTCTCTTTTTTGAGCTGTGGCCAGGGCTGGGTGCTGCCTGCCTCCCAAGCTTGCCTACTGCCCATCTTCCTCCAGCCACCAGAAAGCAGGGAAAACCCTGCCTCGTGGTCAGGCCAGCCTTTTCCTGCTCCCTGATCCCCGGGAGGGGTCTGGGGAGCCGCCAAGCAGGACCCCAGCCCCCATCCCACTCACCGTTCCTCTGCTGTCTTCCTTTCCCACTTCCCGGTGCCGCCAAGGGGTCTGGGGAGCTGCCAAGCAGGATCCCAGCCCCGGCAGCCTTGCTTTCCCACTTCCCGATGCCCCTCCAAGGGCCTGGGAAGCCCACCAAGCAGGCCGCCAGCCCCCTGCCTCCTCTTACCCGCTTCCCGGTGCCCTCCAACCCTGCCGCCTGTTTCCCACTCACGGGTCCTGGGTCCTGCGCTGTCCCGCCCTGCAGCCGCTCTGTGCACTCGGGAGGTCCCTCAGCCCAGCCTGTGCCCTCTCACAGTCTGGGACCCCTCAGGGGATGTCCACCTGCTGGCGTGCCTGACCAGCCTGGATGAGGGGCTTTCAGGCTGCCCACAGCTCCCATTGACCCAACGTCCTAGCAAGGCTGGCTGGACGCAGGTTCTGTGATTTATCTCCTATAATTGATGCTGTTCCTTTAAGGCCTGGGGTTATCTTCTATAATTGATACACTGTTCCTTTAAGGCGGCCTTCTAACTACTAACGAAGCCTCCTCTGCCTCACCTCGCAGCAGCGTCTATAATGAAACAGTTGTTACTTTTACTGGTGAGGCCCGGGCTGCTCTTTCCTTCAGCTCCCGAGGATTCTATGATTGTTATATTGTTTCAAATGTTTCAAATCTGTGTTTTGCTAGAGCCAGTTTAAGCGGAGCTGAGCTGAGCAGGTGCAGCTTCACTTTCGCTCCTGCCGCAATGGAAACTGCTGTTTACTCAGGTCCGTGAGTGGCGGCCTCCATGTTGGCTGGGCTAATTTGCATATAGCCGCTCTGATTGGCTAGTGAGCGTGGCTTACCTGTCTCGGAGAAACGGTTAATTTTAATATTTCACTTTTATTAGTTTAGATTAATTCTAGAGCCCCAGTGCACAAATTTGTGCATTGGTGGAGTCTGGCTGGCCTGGCCCCAATTGATAGATTGGGGCTGGGCCTGTTGGGAGGGAGTTTTTCTGGCCACCCTACTCTGATTGGGGCCTGATCAGGGTCAGGCTGGCTGAGGGGAGGGGCCCTGCCTCCAAATAGGGTGAGGGAGGATGGAGGCCAGCAGCCTGAGGGAAGGCCCATCTGGGGTGAGGCCAGCCAGAGGAAGGGGCTTCAGGAGGTTGGCCAGCTGGCCACACACTTTATTGGGGTAGGTGGGGGCAATCAGGGGCAAGGCTGGCTTGGGGAATGGGTTGTGGGGGGGGTTGGCTGGCTACCCCACCCTCAATCAGGGTGGGAAAGGCTGATCAGGGGTGGGGCAGCTGGAGGTTGGCTGGCCAGCCCCACCCCCTGATCAGCTGGTTCACTGGCAGCAGTGGGCATCATAGTGACTGGTCATTATGACATTCTGGTTGCTGACTTTTTATATATAGAGATTAAAAGTCCAGTCACTCAAGAGGAGATTGACTATACTCTCTGTTGGAGGAAGGGGCCAGTCTTCCTTCTCCCTCTAAAAGTAGAGAAGCCTAAAAGAGAACAAGGACAGACAGACAAAGGAGATCCCTTGTCCTACCTTCCCCTCCCTATATGACTGGGGCACAATCTGGGGGAATATCTCAAGAAAACTACAAATGTTAGAGAACTACAAAAATAAAAGTGCAGACAAACTGTTAAAAGATTCTCTGAAGCTCTATGTTCATAGAAATAAGAAAGACAGAAACAGAAAGCTAACATAATGTTCACAACTATAGAACAAGTGGCCCAGGGAAAGGCTGGCCCTGAGGGCCAGAAACAGAAGCCACAACAGTACAGGCATCCCAAAAGAGGGGGAGCATATAGGTCACAAAGAAAAAATAAGGGACCCCTCACTGAGCTTTCAGATCTCAAGGCCACATTCTCACTCACTTCCCAAAGAACAGTTTCTTTACTTAACTATCCTGGTACTATCAGAAGCTGAAGTCATTATCACCCAAACCTTAGCATGTTATAACTAAGGAAAAATGTGGCAGTTTTAAATCCAAGCAGCTGGAGGCCTGGAAACTGCAGTCCTAGAAGTGGCTGCAGGGCCTGTTCCCGTCCCCCTCCACCTTTTCTCCAGCCTCATATGCCTAACTGGTAACTTAAAACTTTGAAACATTGCTGGGTTAAACAGAAAAATCTTTTAAGACCTAGGAATTTTGAAATAACTGGAAACTGAAACATTAATTAATCTGAGTTTGCCTCCTCTGGAGAATCTAGAGGATAAAATTGAATCTGTTAATAAATAAGTCTTTATTTTATTTGAAATCTCTCTTAAAATATAAATGTACTAGGGGCCCTGTGCACAAAAATTTGTGCACTGGGGCGGTGAGGGGGGATGTGTTTCCTCAGCCCGGCCTGTGCCCTCTCACAGTTTGGGACCCTTCTGGGGATGTTCACCTGCTGGTGAGCCTGGCCAGCCTGGGTGAGGGGCCAATGTCTGTTTGCAGGCTGGTCAAGCTCCCCAGTGGAAACCCTCACCCCAGGTGGTGTTGCAAGCCTGGGTGAGGGGCTAAGGGCAGTTTTCAGGCTGGCCACAGCTCCCACTGACCCTCCGGGCCATCCGCCTGGGAAGCGATGGGGTGGCGCTGGCCACTCCATCGGCCTCCCAGGAGGGGGCCGCGAGGTCCCGCTGGCTGCTCCCTGCCTCTGGGAGGCTCCGGCCCAGGAAGCGAGTGGTGGGGTGGCACTGGCCACCCCATGGCCTCCCGGGTGGGGGCCTCAGGGCCGCCGCCTGGTCCCCGCACCCCCTCCCCTGCCAGGCTCCTGCCCGGGAAGGCATCTGCAGGCCCAAGGTGCAGGATGCCTTCCCAGGACAGAGGCTCCCAAGATGGCAGAGGCCATAGTCCAGGGGAAGCCGCACACCGGGGCTGCGGCCTCTGCCATCTTGGCTGGGCTAATTTGCATACAGCAGCTCTGATTGGCTGGTGGGCATGGCTTACCCCGTCCTGGAGAAACGGTTAATTTTAATATTACCCTTTTATTAGTTAAGATTGCTAATCTGAGGAATGTTAATTACTTACATGTCACCTAAACATTACAGTTAAGAATTCTAATTAGAAAGTATAACTTTAATATAATAGAGAAAACATAGGCATGAAAATACATTTTGAGATAAAAAAGGTTATTTCTAAAACTGGTTATTTCTGAAAGTTATAAGGTTTCTAAAAAATATTTATAAAAGTTATAAAATATTTCTAAAAAGAAATATTAAAAGAAAATTAAATAAATGACACAGGCCAATAAACCAGGGTAAGTAGAGTAAGGAAACTAAAATAAATAAACAGCACTTGAAGCCATCTAATAAATTTTATCTTTTCTAAACTAAGGACACTTAAGAGTAAATGATTTGCATTTTGCTTCCCTAAACAGAGGGTAAATAGTTTATGTCAATGTACTCAGGGAGACTGATAGCAGAAATCCAATTAATGTTGTTTGCTTTCCACATCCAACGACAAATAAAGTTTAAAAAAATAAACCTTATTTTGGTTAGTTCTTTTCTAGTAAAATGATTATGATATTTTAGTAAAATCAAGTTTGACAATCCTTTAAAGGTTTAAATTTTAAGAAACTTTCTCTTGACCTAGAATTAGCTTTATATCATCCCAATAAGCTCTGAAATGCTTCAAATGTTTGTTTTCTCTTTCATAAAGGAAAATTTTATACTGAAGGTACATGGTAACCTTTGTCAAATACAGTTATAACTAATGGTAATTTGTTATAATATTACAGAATATTAGGTTTTGCAAAAAGAACAACATTCCATGTCATCTGTATTATAATAAAATCCATAACCATGTCATTTTAAATTCTGCTTGTTATTTGGAGACAGTTATTGTTTTGTTATAATACATTTGAAAAATATTACATCTTCTGAGAAGTCTATGGAAAGTACTGACAAGGAAAATCAGAAGATCTTAAAGCAAGTTAGTATATTTTTCTCCCTATATTATTCTTCTGAAATTTGGCAATTCTTAATGAATGAATCATGGCAATGTATTTCTTTGCACAATTTCAATAAGACCGGTTTCCAATAGTGGTTTTATTGACCAAAAATTTTGACTAGAGTGTCATGTTTAGAAGGGTCATGTCTGGACTTTGAAAACTTGAAGCCAATAAGAGTGCCATGGAGAAAGCCTGGTATCTTGCTTGGTAGCCCAGGAAATGGATGGCACTTGGAGCATCAGGCCCATGCCCTGCCATCACCAATGATTGGTCAGAGTAGAAGGGGAGTCACGAGGGTGCCTCTGTGTTCCTGCTGAACCCCCACGCACTCTGAGCCATGGCGAGTATGAGGGCTGCTAAGGTGGGCCTTGAAGCCTAGGGTGTGGGCCTGGGTGGAACCGCTGGTGAGGAATTCACCTAACACTGCAGGCAGCTAGATGACTTGGCTTCACTGCCCTGAGAAGCACATTAAGACTCAATCATGAAATTCCAACAAAAGCAGTCAGTTACCATCCTCATTGTACTTATATAAACAATCAGGCCAAATGGAAACTAGACTTAATGCAATAGATAAACTGGTCTTAATTGAACTCTTTAATAAAAAGAAGAAGAATTTAAGGAAGAAAAATTATATTTCAATAGGAAATCATGAACTGAACTGTTTTTCTTTTCCCTTCCACCAGACCATTTTTTATAATTCTTACTGTTCTAATTGATCGATAATACTAAACTTTATAATGCGGTCTGTCTCCACCAGGTCACAAGTCCACCTCCTACCATGCCCAGGACTCATCGTCCCTCTGACAGAGAGCAAGGATCTCTTGGCTCTGAAAGAAACCTTCATCCTTTCTCAATATGGAAGCAATTAAGAGGCCCCCAACACCTACTTTCCCTAAAAGAATTCAGAGCCAATATCCTTGAAGGGATGTGTTAGGCAGTTAGACAGACAGAAGCAGAGCAAGGATGATGAGCCAACTAGAGGGGAAATAGACGGGACCCTGAGACATGCTTCTCACCACTCCAACTGCTCTGAAGCTGAGAAAAGAGAAACCTGTGTAGACTCCCTCTCCCTTTCTCTAAGAAAGCCAACAGATTTTAGAAGAACTAATAAAGATAGAATTAGTAAACCCTGAAGTTCCAGATGTTACTCCAGACCAGATCTCTGGACTGCCATTATAAACCCTTGGGTAATAACGATAAAAAAGACTCCAGCTACTGAACACCCTACTCCTTAGCTTTGAGTTTTCTATTGAATCCCCAAGGCTGAAAATCAGCTTGAGGATCAAGAGGGGGGAATGTGAAGGCAGCTTGAGCCCCCTGGTGAGGGCAGCTTAACCCAACCTCTGCAGTAACAGGATGTTTGCTTATCTATCATCAGCCTATCCCCTGCTTGCTGCACTGTGCAGATCCACATCCTGGAACAATGAGTTTGCAGAGGCTTTACTGAAACCAAGTCCCCATGTGTTAGCAGCTGGTGTCAGCCAGGGTTCTGTTATAACCTACTTTTCAGCAAAATAGCTTCTAGAAAAACCCACACAAAGACCTGGAAGCAAGAAATAGAATCTGGGGCTATGTAAGACTGGGTTCAGCAGGATAAAAAATGCCCAGCTTTTGGGAACTGATTTCCCTGAGCCAGCAGCACTGGTTTTGGAATACAGGTGAATTTCTGCATCTTCTGAGTGCTTGGTGGTCTGTCTTCCCATCTCTGGTTACTTTGCTGTAACAGTAGCTCTGTAGTATATTTTGAAGTCAGGTATGTGATACCTCCAGCACCATTCTTTCTTTTCAGGGTTGCTTTGGCTATTCTAGGCCTTTTGTGAGTCCATACAAATCTGATGATTTCTTGTTCTTTCTTTAAAACATGACATTGAGATTTTGATGGGGGTTGCATTAAATCTGTATATTGCTTTGGGTAAAATGGCCATTTTAACTACGTTGATTGTTCCAAACTATGAATATGGGATATTTTTTCATTTCATTGTGTCTTTTTCAACTCTTTTAATAATATTTTATAATTTTCAGTATATAGGTCTTTCACATTTTTTATTAAGTTTATTCCTAGATATTTTATTCTTTTGATTGCTATTGCAAAAGAAATTGTTTTCTTCATTTCTTTTTCTGAAGTTTTGTTGTTGGTATACAGAAAGGCAAAGGATTTTTGCACATTTATTTTGTACCCTGCAACTTGACTGTATTTGTTTATTATTTACAGTAGTTCTTTGGTAGTCTTTAGGTTTTTCTATATATAGCATCAAATTATCTGCAAAAAGGGACAGTTTAACTCCTTCCTTCCCTGTTTGAATGCCTTTTATATCTTTATCTTGCCTTATTGCTCTGGCTAGAACTTTTAGTACTATAATAAAAGGCTAATATGCTAAGTGTCCAGTCAACCGTTCAACCAAAGCATAATATGCTAATAATATGCTAAGGCCACTCAACTGCTCGCTATGATGTGCACTGATCACCAGAAGGCAGATAGTCAACATGTTGACCAGTCGCTATGATGTGCACTGACCACCAGGGGCAGATGCTCCAACCAGTAAGTTAGCTTGCTGCTGGGGTCCGGCAGATCAGGACTGAGTGAGACAGGTTAGACACACCCTGGAGCCCTCCCATGGTTCCTCCCCAGCCGACCAACCTCCCGTGTCCCTCCCCAGCCCCGATTGTGCACTGGCCTGTGCCCTCCCACCATCCAGGCTGAGGGATCCCCCCCACCCGAGTGCATGAATTTTATGCACCAGCCACATACACACACACACACACACACACAGTAGGTCCTCGGGTTACATCAGAAATCTGTTCCTATGTTGCAATGTAACACAATTTTTTCTGTAAGTCAGAACCCACCTACACAAGCACCTACATCACTCACATGGCAGTAATGAAGTGAAACAGTAAAAAAAAAAAAAAATTAAAAGAAAGATAACAATTCCTGACCTTTACTTGTGGTAAATAAATAATAATAAACATAAAGCAATATGTACATATGTCAAAATGACAGAACATTCTTTTTTATAAATAAACTAGGGGCCCAGTGCACGAAGATTCACACACTAGGGGGGTTGGTAGGCTGGGTGGAGGGGGGGGGTCCCTCAGCCTGACCTGCACCCTCTCCAATCTGGGAGCCCTCAGGGCAGCCCTCTCCAATCTGGGAGTTTCTGTCTGTCTTTGCAATCATATGAGTGAGTTGTCTGAGACCCCCAACCCAGTTTGATTTGTTGCTCACAAAATAATAGAGGCTTTATTTTTTCTTTTCTTTTCTTTTTGTTTTTTTTTTAATTAAATCTTTATTGTTCAGATTATTACAGTGGTTCCTCTTTTTTCCCCCCATAGCTCCCCTCCACACATTTGCCACCCCACCCTCTTCCCTTACACCCCCCCACCACTGTCCTCATCCATAGATATACAATATTTGTCCAGTTTCTTCCCGCACCCCTACACCCCATCCCCACCCCCCAAGAATTGTCAGTCCACTCCTTTTCTATGCCATGATTCTATTATATTCACCAATTTACTCTGTTCATCAGATTTTTTATTCACTTGATTTTTAGGTTCACTTGTTGATAGATATGTATTTGTTGTCACTTTGTTGTTGATAATTTTTATCTTTACCTTTTTCTTCTTCTTCCTCTTCTTAAAGGACATCTTACAGCATTTCAAATAATAGTGGTTTGGTGGTGATGAATTCTTTTAGCTTTTTCTTGTCTGTGAAGCTCTTTATCTGACCTTCAATTCTGAATGATAGCTTTGCTGGGTAAAGTAATCTTGGTTGTAGGTTCTTGCTATTCATCACTTTGAATATTTTTTGCCAGTCCCTTCTGGCCTGCATAGTTTCTGTTGAGAAATCAGCTGACAGTTGTATGGGTACTCCCTTGTAGGTAACTAACTATTTTTCTCTTGCTGTTTTTAATATTCTCTCTTTGTCTTTTGCCCTTGGCATTTTAATTATGATGTGTCTTGGTGTGATCCTCTTTGGATTCCTTTTGTTTGGGATTCTCTGCACTTCCTGAACTTGTAAGTCTATTTCTTTCACCAGGTAGGGGAAGTGTTCTGTTATTATTTCTTCAAATAGGTTTTCAATATCTTGCTCTCTCTCTTCTTCTGGCACCCCTATAATTCTGATGTTGCCACGCTTAAAGTTGTCCCAGAGGCTCCTTACACTATCTTCATATTTTTGGATTCTTTTTTCTTTTTGCTTCTTCATATTTCAAATCTTTGACTTGATTCTTGCGATCCTCTAGTCTGCTGTTGGATCTCTGTATAATATTCTTTATTCCAGTCAGTATGCTTAATTTCTATTTGGTCCTTTTTCATAGCCTCGAGGGTCTCACTAGATTTATTGAGGGTCTCACTAAATTTATCGGCAGTTTCTAGAAAATTCTTGAAAAACCTTAAAATCATAGTTTTGAACACTATATCCAGTAGTTTGCTTTCCTCCATTTCTGTCATTTGTGATCTGTCTCTTTGTTTCCACATTTTGGCTGCTTCCCTGTGTTGATAGAGTGCCTTTCTGTGCTATGTGTCCTATAGGGCCCAGTGGCTCAGCCTCCCCAATTACCTGAGGTGGATAATCTTAATGCACCCCTTTGTGGGCTTTGTACACAGTCTTGTAGTTAAGCCTTGATTGTTGTTGGTATCACTGGGAGGAATTGACCTCCAGGCCAATTGGCTGTGAGAATCAGCTGTGTCTATGGTGGGAGAACTTCTTTGCTGGAGACACCCTTATGGTGCAAGGCTTGCTTCAGTGGGGCTTTGGTGCTCACTGAGTCTGCCCCATGAGTGTGTCCCTTGTGGATCTGAGGTATTGTAGTCTGGATGGTCCCAGTCTGACCACTGGGTATACTGGCTCTTGGATATCTAAGGAGGTACTAATTTAGCCTCTGCCTGAGGCTACCCAGAAACTACAGAGAGATCTGCAGATTCCTCTTCTCTGTTTGTGGTTTGGAGGTGCCCAGATGAAGCCCAGCTGTGAAGAAATGCAGGCTTCTGTGGGGCTTTGGGCCTTCTTTTGGATGTTCTGGGTCTGTCTGACCCAGCTGCAGTTTGTTAGGTAATTGTAAATTGCTAAGGGCCAGGCCTTTCATATGCAAAAGCCTCTGAGAAAGCTTGGGTGAGGTGGGGTCTCAGGGAATCAACAGGGCAGAGCAAACAGCTATGGCTGATCCTCAGCCTGCTCTAAGAAGCCTCAGGTTTCAGTGTCCCTCAGTAATCGCTGCAAGCACTGCTGAGAGAAAGCTGCTCTGGATTTCCTCTCAATGCCAAACAGTCCAGTTTCTCCCTGTATGTGTCTGGATCCCCAGAAACTCGCCCAGAACTGGAGTTCAGAGCCATCAGGAGCTTGTGCCTCCTTCCGGATTGAAAAAGACAACCGCATCCTCAGTTGCCAGCCCTTTCCATGCACACCCTCGTACCTCTGCACTTTACTTCTATACCTCCTCTGAGTCTCAGTGTGTTTTCCTCTTCCCTTGTAGTTGTAGGATTTTCACTCAGCCAGCCTTCCTGTGATTCTGGGTAGTGTCTGTTTTTTCTTTTCGTTTATTTTTGTCTGATTGTGCAAGGCAGCAATTTCAGGTGTTTACCTATGCCGCCATCTTGGTTTCTTTTTTTTTTTT
>PVJC01046157.1:0-13383 GCA_004026665.1 Murina feae
TTGCTTTGAAGAAAGTTTTGAAATCAGGAAGTGTCAATTCTCCCACTTTGTTCTTTTATGGATTGTTTTGGCTATTCTGGGTCCCTTATAATTTCATAAGAATTTTAGAATCAGTTTTTAAATTTCTACAAAGAAGTCAGCTGAAATTCTGACAGATATTGGGTTGAATCTGTAAATTTATTAAGGGAGTATTACCATCTTAACAATATTAATTATTTAAATCCGTCTTAACAATATTAATTATTTAAATTATTGAACATGGATGTTTTCCATTTATTTAGAGTTTTAATTTATTTCAACAATTTTTTGCAATGTCCAGAGTATAAGTTTTTCACAACCACTTTTGTTGATTTAATCCCAATATTTTATTCATTTTGATGCTGATGCAATGTAATTGCTTTCTTAATTTTACTTTCAGACTATACATTACAAGTGTACAGAAATACAAGTGATAAATGCTTTTGTGTATTAATTTTATACTCTTCAACCTTGCTAAGTGCATTTTTAAAAATTCCAGACAATTTCCAGCAGCTTCCTGAGGACTTTCTCTGAATTAGATCATGTGATTTTGGTTCCTCAAATTTCTTCTTTACTGCCTTATTTTTCATTTTGGTGAATGTTTTCTAATATAGTGCATTAACTTAACTATAGGTGTTTCCATTGTAGTTTTAAGTTCTTTTTTAGTGGGTACTCTAGGAATTACCATATTCATTTTACCAGACTCAGCTTCAGATTATACTAGCTCACTTCAAGTAATATAAAGAAGTGCTATTTCCATATACTCTATTCCTTTTCCCACCTCTTATGGCATTATTTTTATACACATTACAACTTTAATATTACTAGTTAGCTTGGGCTGCTATAACAAAGCACTACAGATTAAGTGGCTGAAACAGCAGGAATTTATTAACTCATAGTTCTGGAGGCTGGAAGTTCAAGTTGTGGTGTCTGTGGTTTTATTCTCCTGAGGCCTCTCTCTCTGTCTTGCACATGGTCGCATTTTTACTGTGTCTTCACCTGGACTTTATTCTGTGCACACTCTTCCCTGTGTCTCATGTTGTATCCAAATTTCTACTTTTCAGAAGAACATCAGTCAGATTAATCTAGAACCCACTCTAATGGCCTCATTATAACTTAATTACCTCTGTAAAGGTTCCATCCCCAACTCACTTCATGACAGCCATATAATTCATGTCTCACTCTATACTCCAAATTATAGAGTTATCTTTAAAAAAAAAATGAATGAAAATCTGCTAAAACAATGGGCATGCATAGAATCTTTCCATGGATTCTATTTACCTCAGGATTAAAATATAACCCTCACCAAGACCTAAAGGGTGACAGTGTAGCGTAATGCTCAAAAAAGCCAACTCTGAAGGATGACTGTCTGGATAAAAAATTGGCCTTCCTGCTTACTATCCCTCAATTTGATAAATTAAGTATTTCATTTTTCTTAGCCTCAGTTCCTTCACCTATAAAATAATTATTATTTTCATTAAAGGTTCTGATAGTTGTGAAAGTTCTTTGATAAGGATTAATTGTGATAATCCATTTAAAGTGCTTAGCACAGTGTAAAAGTTTAGAAATGGTCATTTAGCATAGCTCATGGACACAGACAACAGTGTGGTGAAGGCCAGAGGTAGGCCAACAGGGGAGAAAATAAATAAACAAACACTGCCATTTGCAATAACATGGATGGATCTTTAGAATATCATGCTAAGTGAAATAAGTCAGTCAAAAGTTAAGAACCATATGATTTCACTCATTGGTGAGATACAAAACTGAAAGCAACAAAAACAAACAAAAACTCAAAGACACAGACAACAGTACGGTGGATACCAGAGGAAGGGGGCTGGGACGTAGCAAAGGGTAAAAGGGGGTCAGATATATGGTGACGGAAGATGATTTGACTTTGGGTGGTGGACACACAATGCAATATACAGGTCATGTATCATAGAAGTATACATTTGAAACCTGTATAATCTTATTAAGCAATGTCATCCTAATAAACTTAATAAAAAAGTTGTACAATATTGAAATGCACAAGAAATGCATTTAAGATTCAGCCAAGTTGTAATGTGTATCAACAGCTTATTTTTTACCTATTTAATTTTAGTTGTGTGGAAGGCAGTTAGGTAGACAGGACCAGAGCAAGGACAATGGGCCAGGTACAGAGGTCACCAGGATGGAAAGCACTAGGTGCCTAGCAATGGGAAAAAACTGGGAAAACAGGGACCTTACCTCCAGGCTAACCTTTCCTTTCCTTGGCCATGCACTTTAGGCCCCCTGACCTTTCCTCCCTAAAGATAAAGACCTCAGTTGTATTTTAGCTCCAGGCCCAGAGAAGCAGCAAAACCAAACAAGGGACACCCAAAGCTGAGCTAAAGACCAACTGCATTGGATAATGACCCTCTGCCCTGGAGCTGATCAATGAATCAGTGGAGACCCTGAAACGGAAAGGTCATACCTGGAAAGCTGCAGAATAGTCTCCTGAGATCCTCAGCTGAAACCTCCCCTAAAATTCCCACCTGAAAGAGAAAAATAGAAAATCTTCAAGACAAAGGACCTAGTTCCTGTGGGACATTCCTTTCCCTCTCTTTTACTCCCACAGTCACATATCACTTAAAATCTAAGACTTGCCACCAGTGGAGCGATGGGTAGCAGCAGCCCATCCCAGGCAAACCCCCTAGACCTGTCTCCAAGGCCCCCTTTCCTCTGACCTCTCAGGGAGCCAAAGCAGCCCAGCCTGGGCTCTCCTGCTGCTTCTTCTGCCCTAAGCCCTCCTTGTCTCACTGTCCTGAGTATACTTTTGTTGTGGCCAATAAATTCTTGCTGATTTTGATGCTTTTTGTGTCTTGACTGATTTTTTTCCACCAAGAAGCCAAGAACAGAGGTCTCATTATCTCTAAGATAATAGTTGCACCACTGTTAACATGTTACTCACCAAAGGTCATTGGAGTTATTTCCACTATTTAGTGATTATGTGTGATGTTACTAAAGACATCAAAAACAAACAAACATTTGCACACAGGTTTCTGTATAGGCATAAGTTTTCTCCTCTCCAGTAGGATGGCTGGATCGAATGGTAGGAGTATGTTTAACTCAAGAAGAAACTGTCAAACTTTTCCTGAGTGTGCAAGATCTAAGCAGCTCATCCCAGGATCACCCCCTGAACCTGCCCCCTTTCCCTCTGACTGCCTAGTGAGCCAAAGCAGCCCTGAAGATGCGTCCAATAGACCTTCAGATCAGTACATCTGACAACTACCTAGGTTTTTTTGAAAGATAACTCTTAAGTCATTTTTTTAATATCCCTTGATACACCTTAAAACAAAAATCTCATCCTTCCTTCCCTTTTAGGAAGGATGCTGCTATGATCACCTCAAGTTTTCTAATAATGAAAAGATCTGCAAGTCGTATTAAAAGATGAGAGAGCCTAGAAAAGCTGCTTCTAATGGGAACATGGACAGGCTTTTAAAACTCATATAAATTAAATCAGTGAGTAACTAGTCTCTACTTCACTGGATGGTTATAAGGAACAAGGTTACGAGGCACACAAAGAAAGAGCATAGTGCCTCACACACAGCTGAGCTCAGCAAGTGAAAACTGCCTTTTCCCTTTCTCTATGACAACAGAGGCTGCCATCACTGATGGAAGGACTGTGAGGAAAGCAAACGAGCAAGATGGGAGCATGGGCACTGCCCTGACTTGGAGTCTCTCACCCTACCCCCAATGCTGAGAATCCTCGCTAAGAAGCCTCGGAGCTATAGCTGAGTCAGCAGCAAGGAGCCTTTCCTCTCTGGTTGGCAAGGCTTTGCTCAGGAGTACTTAGGCCACTCTGGTGTGCCAAGCCTCGGTCTAGTTTATATCCTAGATCTTTCTAGGGAAATTGTTTTTTTGTTTGTTTGTTTTGTTTTTGATTCACTTTAGGAAGAGAGGGAAACATCAATTTGTTGTTCCACTTGAAAATTTATGTATTTATTGGTTGCTCTTTGTATGTGCCCTGATGGGAACTAAACCCACAACCCTGGAGTACTGGGACGATGCTCTAACCAGCTGAGCTACTCCAACCAGGGCCTCTAGGTAAGGTTTTCAAACTGAAGGTTAAGGACCATCTCAACAAGGGCTCAGTTCTGTTCAGGGTAGGGCCTCTTCATATAGGAATCCAGCCAGATTCTCTGCAAACACTTCATGGTTGGAGGAACTACCTATAGTTTGGCATGAACATTCTAAGCCAATGCTTCTCAGAAACTAAGTGCACCTTTGGGGACATCGCTAACAAGCAGATTCTGATTCAGAGTAAATCTGCATGTTTAAGAAGCTCCATGATTCACACTTCGAGTAACTAATCTCTAAGCCACTGGTTCTGAAACGTTTATGAACATCAGAGTGATGGCTTGTTAAACACAGGCTTATGTGACAACCTGGGATTATGTGACAGTAAGTCAGTAGGTTTAGGATGCAGCCTAGAAATGTGCATTTCTATTACGTTCCCAGGTGATGCTGATACTGCACTTTAAGAACCCCTGCTCTAAGACATATACAGAATGTGATGCAGAATCTTACATGCATCTGATTCACCTGATCTGATGGGCCTGACCTTGGGCATCGTTCTAGTTTCCTGTGAACACTGTGCTCTCAATCCCACACATCTTCTCTCATATAACCACTGTCTTCTACTTTAGTGCCTACATTTCCTGACTGCTGCCACTTCTGGCTCAGAGCATCATCTCCCTTGCCCCAATTCAACCAAGTTGGAGGAACTACAGAGAGCACTGATACTGGATGCTGGGTGGCTGTGTTTGCAGACTAGTCACCATCTTGATCCTCTGTCCCAACTACACCTGACAATGTAATTTAGCAAAGACACCTCTTAGAGAAAACATCATCCTGTTATTCCGAAACAAAAGATGGAAGTGACTCCTAGAAGAGGGAATAGAAAGATAATTCCATTACACCACCCATCAAGGGCCCTGTCCTCTCTCCCATCCCAACCACGATGGCCCCCTTTTTGCATTATTTTTTCATTTGTCAGTGATACTGAGGGAGAAGATGACATGGAAACATCTCATGTCCATTTATTAAAATGAAGCAAACGCTGTTCTCCCCCTTAAACCTACCTCATCCTCGGACCTCGAAGGGCCCCTCCTGAGCCCAGTCTATATCTCAGCTTCAAAAGGGCCAGGGACATGTCACTGTTGCACCAGACTACTGCTGACAACTATGGAGACTAGTGACAGACATTTCTCCCCCAGGTTTTTGATGTGGAACCACTCTCCTCTGTCAGATGTGTCTGTCTGCACTTGACCTTTCAACAGAAAGCACGCAGCTTTAACAAGCCTCTGCGAGGAAGAAGCAGTGAATGCACTCCTGCTGCTCTGGCTTCCGCGCTGGGGGCTCCGCTCCGGATGCCTCGGGACACCATACTGGCTTCCATTTCAGGCGCACCGGGGGCAGCCTTTCCTCACACTTCACGCACAATTCAACTGGAGTCCTCCACAAAAGAAGCATTTCAAAGTGTAAGATTGGGTTCTCTGCTACCTTTTAATGATACTAATTAGTCTGTTTCCTGGTGAGCCAAGCCGAGTTGGTAATTACAGAAAAGTGATAAAGATCAACTATTTTCCCAACAAACCTTCTCAGCCAGCTGATTAAATCTTTATTGGGATCTCAGGCTCACAGCGCCATCATACCGATTTTGAGGGGATTATGTGTTAATAAAACATGTAATTTCTATGAATTATTAACATTTTTTAATCAAATGGCAATTGCCTATATTTCACCTTGCATGTGCCAGGCAGTGTTCTAAGTGCTTATATATAATAACAAATTTAATTGTCACAACAGCTAAATAAATTTGCCACTACATTAGTTTCCTTCCACAGAGAGATTAAGTGTTCTGCCGGGGTCCATTGAGTGCTAGAGGCTTCAAGTTAAGGCTCTCTGACTCACCATCTTTGCATTTTCCATTTTCCAAACCACTTGCCTATGATCGACCTGCTTTGGAAGGCAGGGAGTATCGTTACATTTTGCAGATTAAAAAAATGAGATTGTGAAAGGCTATACGATGGCCCAGAGATTTGTGTAGGTCACCCTTCCTTTAAGAACCACTTTAAGGCAATTCTGACTTTTTGAAGCATGCCTCCTCTCCCAGGACAGGACGGACGTCATGAGACGCCTGAGTGACCCAGGCCTTGCGCTTGGTGTGAGGGCTGGGAACAGTCCCACGCATGGTTAGACCTGGGAAGCTCAGCAGAGAAACACAATATGTACCCCAAGCTTTGCATATTTGCTCACCCAGTGAGACTTTTCTCTGCACCCTGACACATCTGGCCCCCAGACCCTTGATCCCTGGCCTCTCACTCTTTATGTGATTACATGGAAAGTCTCCAAGCCCCTACCCCACCTTTACGTTCTCCTAGGAGAAGTCAGCCAAAGGCAATAGGGTGGGGCAGGTGAGTGTGGCTTCCCTTTTCCCCCCTTTCTGCCCTCACTTCCAAATAGCTCATTAATGACCCTTAAACATCAATCATCTTTCTGGAGGACTGAAAAAAAAATGATGGCAGCCCTCAGTGTCTGATCTCTGAGCCAGTCTGAGTGGGCAATTCTGTCAGGGTGAAGACTGTGGCACAAAGGGCTCACCTCCAATAGCACTTGGTACTATAATCTACAAGATAGTTTACTGAATTTTTTACTTTTTTAAAATATGTTTACTGATTTCAGAGAGCAGAAAGGAGAGGAATAGAGAGATAAAAACATTGATGCGAGAGAAACGTGCATTGGCTGCTGCCTGCATGCCCCCTACTAGGGATCAAGCCTACAATCCAGGCAGGTGCCCACATGGAGAATCTAACCATGACCTCCTGGTTCATGGGCCAATATTCAACCATTGACCACATTGTCCAGGCATGATTATTTTTACCTAAGTTAATTATTTTCTTCTCTTCAGTTAGCATATAGGCTCCAAAAAAGCAGAGATTTGGCCATTTTTGTAGTTGATGCAACTCTCTAGAAGAGTTTTTAGCAAATCCCAGAGACAATATATATATTAGGGGCCTGGTGCACAAAAATTTGGGCACTCAGGGGGTCCCTCAGCCCAGCTGTGCCCTCTCACAGTCTGGGACCCCTCAGGGGATGTCCACTGGCTGGTGTGTCTGACCAGCCTGGGTGAGGGGCTGAGGGCCATTTGCAGGCTGCCCGCAGTCCTTTCAGGGTTTGAGTCCTTACTGAGGTACCTGGCCAGCCTAGGTGAGGGGCTGAGGGCCATTTTCAGGCTTTCAGGCTGCCCACAGCTCCCATTGACCCAAGGTCCCAGCAAGGCTGGCTGGAATCAGGTTTCTGGGGTTTATTTATCTTCTATAATTGAAACACTGTTGCTTTGAGCTGAGGCCTAGGCAAGTAAGGAAGCCTCCTGTTTGTTTCAGCTCTGTGGCTTCTATAACTGAAACATTGTTACCATGAGCAGAGGCTCAACCAGCCTAGGCAGGCAGTTGCAATGCAAGCCTGCTATTTACTCTAGCTCTGTGGCTGCCAGCAGCCATCTTGGCTGGGTTAATTTGCATACAGCTGCTCTGATTGGCGGGTGGGTGTGGCTTGGCTGGTGGGCATGACTTAGGCAGGTGTCCCAGAGAAATGATTAATTTGCATATTACTGTTTTATTAGATTAGAAGATACTAGAGGCCCGATGCACAAAATTTGTGCAAGAGCAGGCCTCCGCAGCTGTGGCAGCTGCCTCGATTCCTCTCTCACAGCTGTGGTGATTGCCTCGATACTGTTGCTGCAGCCACGTCTAGAAAGACGTTCAGTCTAATTAGCATATTATGCTTTTGTTATTATTTTACACACACACACACACACAACAGTGTGGTGATAACAAAAGGGGTGGGAATATGTGGAGGAGATGGGCAAAGAAGGGGATGAATGAGGTCGGAAAGAGACTTTGCTTTGGGTAATGGGTGCACAATGTCATGTGAAGATGATGTTTAGTTGGGTTGTACACTTGAAACCTATATGGTTTTGTAAACCAATGTCACCCCAATAAATTTAATAAAAACATGCTATTAGGTATTTTCCCTTCTGACTGAAGCATATGCGCTCTTGCCATAAGTTCCCCATTATTCTGAATATTTGTAGGGATGACAGTGTCTCTGAGCACTAGGTCTCCAACAATGATGATACAAGGAAGTTTGGGTGTAGGAAAGGGGGCCAGTTAGCTCACCTTGGCCTCACAAAGTGGCAGGCCAAGACTGTATCAGCAGCACTGAAATTTTCCATTTACAGGGTCTTCCATTTAAACTGGAAGATGTGAGTGAACAATACCTGCTAGGTAGTCTCTGAAAGTCCTCCTCCCTGTGTCTTCTTCCAGTGAAACTGGAGAGCTGGGCCAACAGACTGGGCTACATCCAGCACTTCCTATCCACCACTTGGGCAGCAGGAAGTAGGATGTGGCTCACCACACAGTCCTGCTGCACCTGGGTCACTCTTGCAACATGTGGACTTCCAGCATGGCTGTCCTAAGCTGGGGATGGCAGGGCCTTTGAGGAAGGCCCTAGTAGCCATCTAGGGTTTCGTAGCTAAGCTGTCTTCCTGGAGCTTGGAACTGAGGGTTTCCTTCAGATGCCCAAGGCCGCATTCAAGGCAGTAGAGACTCCTTCGGTCCCTAGGTGCCTGCTCACTGTAATGGGGGAGACACTATTTTGATTGTCCTCCTCATTTTATATGCCTTTCTAACACTTTCCTCGGGCCTCAGACTCAGTTTCCTTTAGTAGAGGAAGTTTGGAGTGATTGAATAACATGACCCTCATACAGACATTTGGCAACTCAAAAGGCAGTGGTCTGGGCCAGACAGAGGAACACCACCAGTGGGGTGAATGGGGGAGACATCCAGCAGGGGTGCAGCGACGAGGAAGTTGTCCAGGAAGTGCAGTTCATGTGTTATTCGACCTTTGGAGTGTACACGAAGCCCCCAGTTAACAAGCACGCACTGATCTGTTAAAAGTTTGTGACACATTTTTGGACGTCTAATTAGAAAGAACTCTAGAGTCGAGGACACAAAGAAATCATACCAACAGACATGGACAAGGCCAGAAGCCCAACCCCAGCCCTCCTGGGACTCATCAGTTCTTCAAACTCCTTCTGGCCCTAGTAGGGTTTTGGCACTGCATGGGCCCTGCACTGCATGCAGAATGTTCCTGATCACTGATGCCTCGGTGGGCACAGCTGCCACCCTGCATGGTATCTTGGGCAATGCCTGTCTCTGCATCAGCCTGCCCTCTCCCCTTCAGGGGTCAAAAGAAAGCAGACAGCCCTGAAGCCAGGGTGCTGAAGCAACTCAGAACCTGCAACTCAGGGACGCCATTGTAGGAAGCGCTGAGTGGATGGAGGAGGGGGCAGCGTGGCTGCAGTAGGGCAAGTGCTGAGATGGGAGGGAGATCGAGCAGGATGGGTCAAGAGATCCCTCAGTCTCTTCCCTTCCTCAGGTGACATGGCCCTCCTTTTAAAATGACGGAAATTGTTATATCTCAAATAAATTTGTGGATACTCAAGGACATACATTTATTTTAGCATTTTAATTATTATTTTAATTTACTCTTCAGTTACAGGTGACACAATATTTATTAGTTTCAGGTGTACAGCATACTGATTAGACATTTATATAACATACAAGTGATACCCCCATAAGTCTAGTATCGATTTGTTACCATACAGTTATCACAATATTATTGATAATATTCCCTATGCTATACTTCATATCCCCATGAATATTTTCATAACTGCCAATTTGTACTTCTCAATTCCTTCCCCATTACTCTTAATACCTGACCAAGTTTTTAGCCATTTTTCATTATCTCCCTGACACTGTCCCCTGGCCATACACCTCTACTGGTCCTTGATGTGTTGTCTCTCCCTAACTGCAACAGTTTATCCCCTCCCCCCCTTTTTTTCAATCAAATCTGTCTTGCTGTTTTTAAAACTTCTCAGAATGATGTTCAGATTTAAAAATAAACTTACATCTTAGGGGAAATGGAATATTAAAACATTAAAAGGGTAATAGACAACTGGCTTTACACATTTATACTGAAATGATGATGATTAAAATAAAAGTAAAATCTTATTTTATACTATAGGTAAAAATGGTTGTACCATAGATAAAAAATAAATTCCTTTTTAAGTATGTTTTTTGTTGGTTTGAGAGAGAGAGGAAAGGAGAGGGAGAGAGAAAGAAAGAAACGTGGATATGAAAGAGAAATATTGATTGGCTGCCTCCTGCACACCTCCTACTGGGGATTGAGCCTGCAACTCAGTCATGTGCCCTGACCAGGATTCAAATCAGAGATCTTTTGCTGACAACATTCAATCAATTGAGCCACATCAGCCAGAGCAAATTTTAAATGAAATAAAAGTATGAAAAATGGAAACTTCAAAATTTCAAATGCATTATTAATTGTAAGTTATTTGAATAGAAAGCATAATTTTCAGTATTAGAAAGCTTGAGAGGCTATAATATTGTAGAGAACAGAAAACCCTGGGTTCAACATTAGTCTTTATGCATGTAAATAAAAAAATTCAGTAATTATTTATATATGTTATAATATTGTAACTTGTTATAATTAAATTTAGTTTTTGTCTCAGACTGTTTCTTAAAAGAGCCAAATCACTTTCTTAATATCATAGTTTGTTTTTAAAATCTAAGGACTGTTGACTTCTGACTTTGCAATTGTAAATATTTAATGTAAGAAGCTATGTGTCAAAATGTTTGTTAAAGAAAAATGTGTTTGCTTACATAGAATTGAAAATTAGTTTCCATGGGAGCTTACTGATATACATTTTATGATGTATACTGATTATATACTCACTTATCTTAATAAAAATATCTTAACCAATACAAAAAAATTGTAACTGCTTGTAAATTAGAAAAGTCTATAAAAACATTTCTCCTTTAAAATGATTTTTAAAAGTAATTTCTAAAAGATTCACTCAAAAATACAATGCAAATTCTTGGTTTTCCATGAAAACATAAAAATAAAAAATCCTTTAAAAAGTACTATGTAAGATAGTATTTTTTCATCCTACAACAAAAGGAATATAGGAATACTCACTCTCTCTCTCTCTCCATAAAGAAAAATACTGATAAAATTAAAAAACTCTGTATAACAAAAGTATCACCAAAAAAGATGAGAAACATATTTGGAAAAAAGGTATTTACAACATATGTAATAGTCATTTTTAAGGACATATACCAAACAATTAAATTTCAATTTAAAAAGACAGACATCAATTAAGAAAGACAAGCATCATTTGAAAAAGCTGGACATATGACATGAAAAACAATTCACAAAGCAGGAAACCAAATAATCAGAAAACATGAAAGAAAAATTTCACTCATGATTAAAAGAAAGCCAATTATTTTTTATTGATTTTTTACCATTCACAGAGGGAAAAACATCTGAAATATTTAAACTTTACCAGGAACTTTATTTTTTTTAATTTTGTTTTATTGCTTAAAGTATTACAACGAATGATAGATAGGTCTCCAAAAAGTCCTCCTACTAGTGGAATATATATATTATGGAGAACATTATTTGGTCTAGTAAAGTGAAAATTTTGACTATATCTTCGTGTTAACCCCTTTTATCTACATCTGGGATATATTTTAAAGAAATTACACATGATCAAATGGCAGACCTATCAAGAACATTTGTTGATGTCAAGGGAAACCAGAAACAACCTGCCCCACAATAAAGGGTGAGTGAAGTAAACCATAGTAATGTCAAATAGTCAGGGATAACACTGTAGCCATTAAAAATTATGTCTGTACATCCAATTCATTGATATGAAAAGAAGGCCGTAGCCAAATGTTAGGTGGCGGGCAGGGGAAGCTCAGAAGAGGGCATGTATGTTTATATGCATGTATATGTTATATGTCAGGGAAATAATAGTTTTAAAAACAGTGATTTCTCCCCAGCTCTGCAATTGTGTTAGCAAATTGTGTTTCAGGTGTGACAGGTGTCTTTTGGTGTCCCATACACACAGACATCCTTGCCTGTGGGACAAACGGAACCTTTGCCACACCTGCCTCTCTCTGCTGTGGCAATGGCCCAATCAGACAGTCCCTTTTATTGGGATGGTTTCCTTTTCTCCTTTGCCCAAACCACGCCTTTCCAACAAAAGAATATGAACCAAGCAATCCTAACAACAAGTTTTGTTGCTGACTGAAACTTATGCCTTTTTACACAAATGTTGTTGCTTTCAAGTCTACCAGGTTATATTTCAAAACTTTTGTTTTTCTGCAACTGGACCATTTTTTTCCTCACTTAAAATATTCTGGAGTATTTTAAATACATATAGAAAAGAAGAGAATAATATGTCAAATATTTATCTCTACTAATAAAAGGGTAATATGCTAATTAGACCAGACATTTTCTGGACATCCTTTTGGAAAAAGCCACAGTGGCGGGGGCCAAAACAGAGGAGGTTAGGGACGACCAGGACTGCAGGGGAGGGCAATTAGGAGCAACCAGGCTGCCAGGGGAGGGCAATTTGGGGAGACCAGGTCAGCAGGGGAGGGCAGTTAAGGGCAACCAGGCAGGCAGATAGGTGAGCAGTTAGGCACCAGTAGTCCCAGATTATGAGAGAGATGTCTGACTTCCTTATGGATTGGGCCTAAACCGGAAGTCAGACATCCCCTGAGGGGTCCTGGAATGGAGAGGATGCAGGCTGGGCTGAGAGACCTGCACCCTTCTCCCCCATGTACAAATGTCATCCACTGAGCCTCTAGTATTTATATAACAGTATGGAAAGAATTCAAAACCTAATGTTAATCAAGAAATATAAGTTGCACAAAATATAATAATTCCTGTGAAATTTTAAAATATACAGAAAGCAAATTATTTATTAACTTCCCAAGTATAGCATGGAAGTACACAGTACACGTGCTACTTAATTTCTTAATTTTATGTGTCAACATTGATAAGACTATGGTACCCAGCCAGGTATATGACCAGAAAGGAGAGAGAGAGGGAGAGAGAGAGAGTCAAATGCAAATGACTTGGGAAAAATAACAGGAAATTTAATTTTTAAAATAGGTATCATATACATAATTTCCTAGAAGCATACATGTTAATATCTCAAGCAAAAATGTCAAAATGTAAACATTAATTCTAGGAGGTAGGAACATGAGCATGATTCCCATTGACTTCTCTTTGCCTTTAAGCACAAAATAAACAAACAAGTGCTGAGGAGAGAGCAGTGCTATGGGATCACTGAAATGCTGCCACCTGTTTCCTGTGGAGTTCAGTCACGTGGCCTTGGTGAATGGCACCTCAATGAAATGCCTCCCATGCTCCCTGCAACTGTGCTTTGATTCCTCCACTCAGCAACACTCA
>PVJC01046158.1:0-13067 GCA_004026665.1 Murina feae
CTTAGGCAGGAAATTCTGAGGAAGAATTTTACATGTAATTAACAGGTGGAGATTTGCTATAATTAACAATGTTTCAACTTAAACAATGGGTGCATAGCTCTGACCTTTCAGAGCAACCAAAGTAGGTTAAAAACAATCAGTTTCCAGCATAAAAACAATCAGTTTCCAGCAATCACCGTTAATGATAATATATGTCCACATTGTCAAAAAAGTGTATCTTCCTGGGAGGCTATGTCTGAAGTGAAAAATGAAAGCCCTAAGAAGCAGCATACACAGTGGAAGGCATATATAGCTAATAATAAAAGTTATCATGTTTTGAACTCTGTGTGTGAGGGATTTTCTTAATCACTTTATAGGCATCATATCATTTAACCCTCACGATCATAGTATATATGGATTCCATTTTACAGTTGATAAAACTGAGACTTAGAAAGATTAAATTACTTCCTCAGCTAGTAAATAGTAAGACCAGGATTCTAAGCTTGTGCTTTTAGCCACTATGTTATATTGCCACCATGATCACTTAAATTGCAAAGCTGAAAAATCAAGTTTGAACAATTCATTTTATTGTAGCCATAGCCTCTGCATGGTTAGGACTATGGTTACAGTATGAAATTAGGTTAGAGACCTGTTTCCTCTACCTAGGAGATTTGTTTTATAATTTAGATTTTTTTTTATAATTTTAGAAATAGATCAAAATTTGTATCGGGGGATTTTACTTGAATACCTGTATTATTCCTTTTATTACATTTTGTAGATGTCCTTTATTATGGAAGTATAGAATATTTATTTTTATCCATTTAGTTGACTGTTGGGCACATGCTATCAGCTTAGAGAAACTGGATTAAACATAGGCAGTACTTTCTTTCAAAGAAAGGGGTACCTTGTAGTGTACTTCCCATATCTGTTTTGGAAGAGGACATGTTAGAATAATAATTTGCAAATAAATTTACATGAAAGCTCTTTAGCTTTCATATTTCTTAACTAATGTTGCTATTTTCATAGAATTTCATGCAGACTGATTTTTTTCTCCAAACACTAGAAATATTAAGATATTTCTAATGGTAATTTCTATGAACATCACTTAGATCTAATCATTTAGGCAAGAGTCTAATTCTCTTGACCTGCACACTCCTCCTAATGGGTTAATGATTTGATTTTTTTAAAGATCTATCATCCTATTTAATGAATGTCATCATTCTGTGTTCAAAATGTAATTTTATTTGATCATTAGAGGTTTCCATTAAATATACTACCAAAGGTGTATAGGTTGGTCAGACAATCTTGGTTTATTGTTTAGTAACAAAATAAAATACTTAAAAATTTTTATTACTTTTTAATTATTTTTTGTTAAATGTTAGACTGGATGAACAGAAAAAGGTATTAACTAATATTTTCATGGTAATACCTTTTCTTTATATTGTATCTGTTTTATCAAGTACTTTCATGTTGAGGTCTTAGGAAGTTAATAAATGTTCCCCTAATAATTGGAATTAGACATGGGAGTTAGAGGCATTGAGATGAAAATACCAACTTTACTACTGATAAAACTGACAGAAAAAAGACTGGCTTCTTCGTAAATCTATCCACCTAGTCAGAGCAGCCCTCCACATTTGCAGGCTTCTTACACCTGGCAGCAAACAGCCTAAAATGTATGCTTTGTATAGGTAGACAGATGCAGAAGAGGGAGTAAAAAAGACTGGGCTAATCATGCCTAAGCCCAGCTTCTAACTCCTTAGTAATTACATCTTCCTCCTCGTCAGTGATCATTGCTCCAATGGAGTTTCCCACTAATAATTATACTACATTATCCCATTTAATCCTGACAATAACTTTTTGATGTTAGTAGAATAGAAAAGGTTAGTTTCATTTTTTTTTTATAAAACAAGAAAGAGAAGAAATCCTGTTTGTTCAAGGTAGGATATGGCAGATGAAAAGACATCTGATTTTATTTCCCGTTGTTTAGAGAGAATATCTTCTACAGAATGTAACATAATAGTGGATATACTTCTTACATTGTATAACATAATTGGTAGAGTATTGGCATATGGGTAATTATTTTGAATTTATATATAATCAGATTCATGCTTTCTGTCTCATAAGAAGTTTTTTTTATAATAGTTTACTGAGTAATAATTTGCAGACCATATAATTTAGCCTTTTAAAGTGTAAAATTAAGTTGTTTTTATTATATTCACAAAGTTGTGCAACCATCACCATTATCTAATTTTATTTTTTTTAATATATTTTATTGATTTTTTTTACAGAGAGGAAGGGAGAGGGATAGAGAGTTAGAAACATTGATGAGAGAGAAACATCAATCAGCTGCCTCCTGCACTCCTCCTACTGGGGATGTACCCGCAACCAAGGTATATGCCCTTGGCCAGAATTGAACCTGGGACCCTTCAGTCCGCAGGCTGATGCTCTATCCACTGAGCCAAACCAGTTAGGGCTCCATTATCTAAATTTAGAACATTTTAATCACCACCTTAGAAAGAAAACCTGTACCTATTAGCAGTCAATCTCCATTCTCCTCTCACCCCAGTCCTTGACAACTACTATTCTTCTTTCTGTCTGTATGGATTTCCCTATTCTGGATATTTCATCTAAATGAAATCATGTAATATGTGGCCTTTTTGTCTGGCTTCTTTCACTTAGCATAATATTTTCAAGGTCCATCAATATTGAATTAAATATCAGTTCTTTATTCTTTTTTTACAGTGGAATGATATTCCATTGTTTGAACATAACATATTTTGTTTATTCCTTAAGTTATTGATGGACATTTGTTTTTTCCCCACTTTTTGGCTATTATAATACTGCTATGAGCATATGTGTACAAATTTTTGTATGGACCTGTGTTTTTCATTCTCGTGGAGTAAAATTGCTGGACCATATGGTAAACAGTTTCTTGTTTAACAGTTCTCTGAAATCCCTCCTATGACTCACAGAAAACAGGTTTTTTTCAATCATAAGTCTTTTATTCTTTTACTCATTTTTCTATACTGTTACTGTCTTACCATTTTTCTGAAAATACTGAAATGAATTAAGTTCTTTTGATCAGTTTAAATTTGGTCATTTTGTCTCTGTGCCTCAGCCATTTTATTTGACCTCTTTTTTAAAACTGATATATTACTAAATTTTTTCATATTTGTGGGCTCAGTCAATAACTTTTGGCAGGCAGTAAAATTGTTTCAGTGAGGTGTTGTTGGTTTTTTATTTGTTGTGCTTATTAAGGCTGCAGTTTAGTTCATAGAAACAGTACAGTGTTCTAGCAAAATAGTGCCTCATTGTCATTCAGTCAGTCATTCAGTATAAGTGCTTCTCAATCCTGGCTATTTTTTGAAGTCCCTCTTATTTCATTAAAAAAAAAAAAAAATACAGACACACCACTTAATCTCCAAAAGTTGATCTCTGTATGGTTTTGAGAAAGCTTCATAGTTAACTTAGTGGATAGTTACAATGTGCAGAACTCTAGAAATAAAGATATGATAGCTTAAGGAGCTTACAGAACTAGCAGGCTAGGGTAAAAACAGACAAGCAAACTCCCTATCTTAACTAATAAAAGCGAAATATTAAAATTAACCGTTTCTCCGGGACGAGGTTAGCCACGCCCACCAGCCGATCAGAGCTGCTGTATGCAAATTAGCTCAGCCAAGATGGCGGAGGCCGCAGCCCTGGTGTGCAGCTTCTCTAGCGCTGCGGCCTCCGCCATCTTGGGATCCTCCTGCCTGAGAAGGCATCCAGCGCCTTGAGCCTGCCGATGCCTTCCCAGGCGGGAGCCTGGGGTGGGGGAGGCGGGGACCAGGCGGCTGGACCCCGCGGCCCCCGCCCGGGAGACCCGCGGGGGTCCGGCCAGCGCTGCCACAGCTTTGGCTTCCCCGAGCGGGAGCCTTCCAGGGCGCGGGGATGAGGCAGTCGGACCCCCATGGGCCCCGCCCGGGAGGCCCACGGGGGTCCGGCCAGCGCCACCGCAGCCTTGGCTTCCCAGGTGACCCGTAGGGTCAGTGGGAGCTGTGGCCAGCCTGAAAACTGCCCTCAGCCCCTCATCCAGGCTTGCTACACCCCCTGGGGTGAGGGTCTCCACTGGGGAGCTTGGCCAGCTTGCAAACAGACATTGGCCCCTCACCCAGGCTGGCCAGGCACACCAGCAGGTGGACATCCCCAGAGGGGTCCCAGACCGGGAGAGGGCACAGGCCGGGCCGAGGGACTTCCCCCCCCCCCAATGCACAAATTTTTGTGCACCGGGCCCCTAGTTATATTATAAAATGACATAAAGGCATGAATAAGATGCAGTAGAAATGTAGAAAAGAAGAACATCTAATCCATACTGCTTAGTGTTGGTCAAATGTGTCCTATATTTTCAAGGACAAATAGAGGTAAACCCAGCAGAAAGGGATTTTAGATGAAGTTCATTCTGGGTAGAAGGAGCAGTATATAAATATATTCAGTGAAAGAGTATGCTTCTTTTACAGGAATTAAAAATAGTTTGATGTGATTGAAACAAAAAGGTATCTATGAAGAAATGGTAAGATTTGAGGCTAGTAGAGCTAGGCAGATTCTCTTTCATAAAAAGACTTGTGTGTTAAGCTAAAGAATTTGAATTTTATTATGACTACCTCAGGGAGCCTAAGGTTTGAACTTAGGCTTTGAGGTGGAGTGTATGAGAGGCAAGGAAAAGTAAACATATAAATAATACATATGAAGCAAAGGACTCCAAAATCTTTTTAAAATTAAAAATGTCTGTTCTATTAAAGGTTCTGATTTGTGTTTATTTACATAAATATAATAATTTTGGCCAATTTGAGCTGTTGGAGTAGAGTAAAAGGTGAAAAGGAAATAGGTTAGTAAGAAGGGTTACAATTGGAATGGTAGATAGAAGGAAACAGGAAGATGAGAGGGAGGTGGAAAAGGAAGAGGGGCCAAAGGGGGTAGACATGGAAGAGAGGAGAGGAAACAGATTCTTGATACTCCATCTAGAGATACTCAATGGAAGAAAGGCCTAATGCCAGAATTCATGTTGTACCTTGTGACCTCTTGCTTCTGCTCGTTGCTTTAACAGTGGCTATTGGATTCATTGTCTAATTTTGTTTGTTTTTAAGGGGATGAAAGAATCATCCCCCTTCACATTCTTAACCTATTTAGATTACTCCAGGCAATAACGATATATATGGCTTTTTTTTGTTTTGATACAGTGTTTATATTATTTAGTTATACTTTTATCAAATTAAGAATACGAATCTTTATACTTTTTTGGTAATTACCCACTGGTAGTAAATTTTTTTGTTACAGTTTATATTCAGTATTATTTTGTACTAGAGGCCCGGTGCACGAAATTCGTGCACGAGGTAGGGGGGTTCCCTTAGCCCAGCCTGCCCCCTCTCACAGTCCAGGACCCCTCAGTGGATGTCCTACTGATGGCCACAGTCTAGCAGCACAGGCTCAGAGCAGGCGCCGTGTGTGTGTGTGTGTGTGTGTGTGTGTGTGTGTGTCCCCACTGGAGGCCTGCACCTAGCTGTACTGCCGAGGCTCAGAGCAGGCACCCCATGTGTGTGTGTCCCTAGTGGGTGTCTGCCCCCAGCCTCATTGGAGGGTGGGAGCAGGCACCCTATGTGTGTGTGTGTGTATGTGTGTCCTGCCTGGGGCCTGCCTGCGGGCTATGCATGCCTGCTCGAGATCCGGATGGCAGCAGGTGACCTGAGCCAGCCCTGCTGCTGGGGCTTGCCTGTGGGAGGTGCCTGCTCCTGATCCAGATGGCGGCAGGCAACCCAGAGCTGGCCCTGCTGCTGGGGCCTGCCTGCGGGCAGTGCCTGCTCCTGATTTGGATGGCAGCAGGCGACCTGAGTCGGCCCTGCTGCTGGGACCTACCTGCTGGCGGTGCTTGCTTGTTGGAGGGCAGCTGCTCATAGGTTGCCAAGGCAATGCCTGCTGGGCTCACATTGCCAGGGTGACGCCGCCAGTGTCCTGCCCCACCACTGTGGGATCTGCCATCTTTGTCACAGTGGCGGTTAATTTGCATATTGCTGTTTTATTAAATAGGATTGTTTTCAAATATACAGCACAGTAGTCAGACAATCATACACTTTGCAAAGTGCTCCTCCCGATATCCTCACCTACAGTACACCTTTTCTCCACATCCTTGCCAACACTTGTGTTGTTTGTTGACTTACTAATGATAGGCATTCTGACAGGTGTGATGTGATATGTCATGTGGTTTTAATTTACATTTCTCTGATGCTCAGTGATATTGAACATCTTTTCATATGTGTATTGGTCATCTGTATGTTCAGGTCCTCTGCCCACATTTTTTATTGGATTGTGGGTTTTCTTTGTTGTTGTATGAATTCATTATAAACTTTGGATATTAACCCCTTATCAGACGTGTCATTGGCAAATATATTATTCTGTTCAGTATGTTGTCTTTTCATTTTGTTGAAGAGTTCCTTTGCTATGCAAAACTTTTAAAAAATATTTTTTATTGATTTTAGAGAGAGGAAGGGAGAGGAGAAAGAGAAACGTCAATAGGCTGCCTCCTGCCCAGCCCCTGATGGGGACTGAGCCTACAACCCAGGCATGTACCCTGACCTGGAATAGAACCAGGTGCATGAAATGATGTTCAACCAACTGAGCCACACCAGCAATGCAAAAACTTTTTAGTTTGATGTAGTCCCATCCAGTTTGTTTCTTTTTTTTCCTTGCCCAAAGACTGTAGTAATTAGTTTAATATGGCAAAATTAATCATAGCTTTCTTTAATAATGTATATTAGATTTTATTTTATGCTTATTACAGTAAATCTGACTGAATTTAATAAGTTTCTACCTCCCTTGTCTGTCTTACAACTTAAAAATACATTGAGTAAACTTTTCTTCTCTTCACAGACATGATTATTAAAAAGCTTTACTAATTCTTTTGACAGGTTGAAATACTTGCTTTTTTGTTTTTCAATATTCAGATATTACTTTTTTCAGCTTTGTTTTTTGAGACCACAATTTGAAAGCATCTATAAACACATTGTTTTTATAATACTAGAAAGATGGCTATGTTTTTGTGTTATTATTTTTTAAACACTTTCAAGAGTCGGCTTACTAACTAATTAAAGATAAAACTAAAACAGTTAATGCTTAAATAATCCTGACTTTAGTTCTGTTTAGTATGAAGTCTATCCTGTTATGTTACCATTAAACTTTTTTAATAGAAAAGACTTTTTAAGGTCAAAAGTTTAAAGTTAAATTATCGTGAACAGCAACAGACTAGTTCTTATGCAATGTAAACATAAATATATAGGAGGTAAATATACATTGTACTTTTACAGGGACTTGTTTTGCTGTCTTAGACCTTTAATACCTGAAAGGAAAAAATGAGACAGGAAAAAAATTTTGATAATCATCAGTGAAGTGGAATTTCCACATAGTATTTGAAAATGAGGGGAAAGGTTATAGACTTTCCATTCATTTTGTTAATACAATATATTCAGATAATTTTCACCCCTTATTATTTGCTAGTAAAAATAATATTTACCATATTTTTTATGTCCCTTAAAAAACAAATATTTAGTTGCAGAGTTACTCCAAAAAGTTGTAAATTAGTTCAGTAAATTTTTCATTTAAAAAGGTTATATAGCCCTAGCTGCATATAAAATATAAAAAAAAATATTTTAAAAAAGGTTTTGTAATTGCTAGCTTCTGACCAATAGCTGTTTCCATTCTGTTCATATATTAACCCTATGGTTCTAGACAGTGTGTTTGTATTTATGTGTATTCACAATTTTTTTGAACTCTGAGACTTTGCTGAAGATGTTATTTGCCATTTAAATACTTAATAAAGATAGGATATTTAATAAGAATAGGATACTTAATTGTTAGTATTAATGAGTGATACAATCTAAAAAAAACCTAAAAAGCTAAATGATAATGCAATAATAAGCAACAACAACAACAACAACAACAAACCTCAATGCCTTGCCCTGGCTGGTTTGGTTCAGTGGATCGAGCATTGGCCTGGAAACTGAAGATTCCTGGGTTCGATTCCAGCCAAGAGCACATGCCCAGGTTTCAGGCTCAGTCCCCAGTTGGAGGTGTGCAGATAGGTGATTCTCTTTCATCATTGATGTTTCTATCTCCCTCTCCCTTTCTCTCTGAAATCAATAAAAAAATATTTTTTAAAGAACCCTCAGTGCCTTAAAACAACAAAGTTTTACTCCTCCCTCACTTTATGTATGGAATCAGTTCCATTCTGGGATCCAGGCTGAAAAACTGCCCTTATCTGGGATATTGCCATTTTATAGTGGAGGAAAAAGGAGATAGTCCAACCATGTGAGGCTCTTAAAACTTTTGCTTGAAATTGGCACATTACTTCAATTCACATTTGATTATTCCCATAGTTATGTGGCTAATTCTGATGTGAGTGGAGTGAGAATTACAGCCTTTCCACTAGGGAAAAAGGAGCAGTAAATATTTTCATAACAGTTTCCTACATTACATTCTTGTAAAGATAAAACAAACTACCTTCTTCTACAATAATAAAAGTGTAATATGCTAATTAGACCAGACAGCCAAACGACCTTCCAGATGTCCTTCCAGAGGAAGCCACGACAGCAGGGGCCAAGGCAGAGGTGGTTAGGGGCAGGCAGGCAGGCAGGTGAGTGGTTAGGGGCAATCAGGCAGATGAGTGGTTAGGGGCGATCAGGCAGGCAGGCAGGCGAGTGGTTAGGAGCCAGCAGTCCCAGATTGTGAGAGGGTGCAGGCCAGGCTGACACACACACACACACACACACACACACACCCCTCATGCACGAATTTCATGCACCGGCCCTCTAGTCTATAAGAATAAAGGCATAATATGCTAATTAGACTGGATGTCCTTCCACACAAAGCCGAGGCTATGAGAGCCGAGGCGGCCACTGCGGCAGGGGCCAAACCCTTTGCACAAATTTTGTGCATCAAGCCTCTGGTTAAATATAAGTATCTATGGAGAAGAAACACAAGCTTTTCCTAAAGTATAGTGGAATATCTCATTAATTTAGAAGTTGATGACTTATATAAGCCATATATAAGCTTACTTTGGCAGTATAAATGTTGTAAGGGTTTACTAAAACAACAAATAATGTAATTTCATTAACCAATGTTACTGCAATAAGTTTAATTTTTTAGAAAATAGTGTAACTATGTCAAAGTGCTTAATTTTATGAGGAACAGATTTTGAGCACTTAACAGGTACTTATTTACATACATCAGTATCCGAGAAAGTATTCTGGTAGAAAAACTAGTCCTTAGGTGTCAATAAGGAGGAATGGTTCTGGAGTTATACTATATCCCACTTCTTGGATATTTAGTATACATCAGAATATGAAATTCTTGAAGGAATCCTTTTGTTCATTTAGTTTTGCTTAGCCCAGTATTTATTTCCCTGATTTATTTGACTTTGGAACCCATTTGCTAAGCAATACCTAATAAATTTTCTTAAGAAAATCCTGGCAGAAGGAAGTTAGTAAGCTGATTATAATTTATTCATTAGATCTAGCTCTTCAGTGCTTGTCATCCTCTTTGTTAATTTTAGTAGTGGTTTGTTAGTTTTTGTAATAGAAATCAAGTGCATTTTTTTTTTAAATCTCAGGGTATCCCACCCAATTCAGGGAAATTCCATGTAGAATTATTCTGAATTGGATGCAGTCTGTGTTCAGGTACTCTGTTGGTATGTATTCTCTGATTCCTGGATCTGGATCCTTAAAGGAGCCCCAGTACCACCTAGAGACACTCATTACCTCAGAAGTCTTATAATGGCATATCATAGCTGACATTTTTAAGATTAGAATTGTGGGATAAGCATATTTTTAGGTTGAAGTTTAAAAAAAATATTATTAAGACAAAAACATACCCAAGTTCATGTTTTAAAACTTTATTCCTGTAATGAGAAAACAAAGATGACAAATTAAAACCTCATCTTAGATCCCAGATGGTTCCCAGATCTAAGGCACAATGCCCCACAGGGGGGCAATTTGATTTTTAAGGGGGGCAAATTGAGAGTGAGTTACTAACAGTGCATTTTTGCATTTGTTATGGCTGTAGGGGCCTAGAATACAGTATATGAATATATATTTTGACATATTTATGCATTTCAGTTCTCTATTATGTTTTGAAACTTTATTTGCTATTTTTCATATCACTTCATATTATTATTATTATTTTTTTAACAATTTCTTAGTGATTTCTTCCTCAGTACTTCAGTTGTCCTTTCATTCTTTTGTTTTTCTCTTTCATGAATGCCATGTTCTCTGGAAGCTTGTTTAGACCAAATTAATGACCTTTTAGGCTTCCTCCATGTGAATAGGAGTTCACTTTTTGAATAATAGGAATTATATGTCACATAAGGGGGGCGGGCATCAGGATTTTAAAGATGCTTAGGTAGGGCATGTCCAAAAAGTTGGGAACCACTGTTTTAGACATTAACTTCTTCTTATACAATCTTGCAAGAGTCATTAAAAATTAATATGGACTTTTCTATTTCTTTTGTCTTTTCTGTTAGGGTAAAAGTAAAGTTTAAAATAAAGGAAGTCAATTTAGAGGTTAACAAAGATAACTTTTGGGACTAGATAGAGGGTTGATTTTAGATAAGAAATGTGTTGGTGGTTCTTTTTATGGAATGCTTATGTATACCCACAGCTCAGCCAGCAGGAGTGCCAGAAATCTTAAAGAAAAGTTTGCATAGCTGTTCAGTGAAAGGAGAGGAAGAAGTATTTTTAATTGGCAAGAACTTTCTGAAAGGAACTAAAGTGATTTTCCAAGAAAATGTTTCTGGTAAGTGGACATAATACTACTGCTATAGAGATTGTTGCATGTTTCATTTTGTTGTAAAGCTATAGTCATAGCTACAAAGGTGTAAAAAAGAGTTAGTAAATCACTGTTTTTGTTTCAATCAGATGAAAACTCTTGGAAGTCAGAAGCTGAAATCGACATGGAATTATTTCATCAGGTATAATTTTAAGACTTTAAAAAAATTATTTTTATTGATTTCATAGGGGAAGGGGGAAGAGAAATAGAAGCTTTAACAATGAGAGAGAATCATCCATTGGCTGCTCTCCTTCCCCCCTTGACCCTCCCCACCACCACCACCCCCAGTCTGCAGCCAGAAATCTTGGTTCAGAGATCCATGCTCAACCACTGAGCCATGCCCCCTGGACTAATTTAAGACTTTTTATGGTTTGATTGTTTACTCTCTGAGAAATTCGGTTTTGTTCCAAAATTTCCTGAATCAAAAGATTAAATTTTTTCTGTATATGGGATTGATAGAAATCATTTAAAGTTTCTTGAGTTTCTTTAACTGAAATACAACTACGCCACTGATGCTAGAAGTAACAATTCTCTATTTTAAAAAAGTTTAAAAGCATTAGCAAATTGCATTGCTAATAAATGAAACATTTCTTTCATAATATTTATTTGTTCTGGGGATTTGGATTATCTTAATCTACTATTAGTTAAAGAAAATTTGTTTATTGAGTATCTATGTTCCAAGTGTTTTTATGTTTGTTACCTTTTTACATTCAGAAGAACAATTTGTTGCACTTGTATTAAAGAGTGTGTATTTGTAGGCACTCACTATGTATTGTTTTTAGGTAATAAGAAAAAAGAGCTTGAAAACAAGGAGAGAGAAATAACTTAAGAATTAGTATGTAGAGCAAATAGGAGTAAATTCAGGTATTGAGACAGAAGAAGAGAAGAACATTAAGAGGAAAAAGTTTGTAATTCTTTTGTGTTTTAAGAAAAATCTTAGACACAAATTAAATGCTCTGAAATCAAAGCCTTAATCTTGGCCTTGTCACATGTTCTTTTCAACTGAGTCAACCAACTATAGTCTAAGTAAAAAATGTCATCAAATTCACTTCATGAGAGAGAATCATCCATTGGCTGCTCTCCCCTGCTTTGCCCCCCCACAACCTACAGCCGGGAATCTTGGTTCAGAGATCCATGCTGTCATCTCAGCTGTCATCATTTGCCTCCTGCATATCTTGTCCTCTATACAAAAGCATAATCACCATCCCTTAATGTTCCTTCTCATTATGATATTGTACCAGCGAAAAATAGAATACGTCCAGTATTGTTCACAGTATCTTCCAAGATGTGGCAACCTGGAGTAACTGCTGGTGTATCATTTATGAACTCTTCTTTTCTTATAAGGATGTTTCTGCCACTATTCTGACAAAAAAATAACTTTGATTTCCAGGGTTATGGTAGACTGAACCTTACATGGTTAAATGAAGGTAAATTTGACTTAATTTGGGTAAACTAAAGCCTATTTGGCTAAGTGATTAGGAAGCAGTGAAACGCCTTATAAAGTACACCTCATTTAAGGTAGTACAGAAAATATGGTAACTGATACTGTGCTTGGTGGGCATAGTTTTTTTTGAAAATGTATTAATTCATTTATTCAACAAATACATTTGTGTGTTTTTTTGTATAAGGTGCTTAACAGGATAAATAGAATTAAGACCAAAACATCCTATGTTCTCATGGACCTTCTTGAGGTTAGAGGGAGAAAAAAAAAACAACCCAAAAACACATAAGCACAGTAATTTCAGGTAGTGATAAATGTTAATTGAGAAAGAAACAAGATTATGTGATTAGGACTGAGAGAGGTGCCACTTTTAAAAGGATGGTCGGCACTGACTGGTTTGGCTCAGTGGATAGAGCGTCGGCCTGCGGACTGAAGGGTCGCAGGTTCGATTCCGGTCAAGGGCATGTACCTTGGTTGCAGGCACATCCCCAGTAGGAGGTGTGCAGGAGGCAGCTGATCGATGTTTCTCTCTCATCGATGTTTCTAATTCTCAATCCCTCTCCCTTCCTCTCTGTAAAAAATCAATAAAATATATTTTTTAAAAATAAAATAAAAGGATGGTCGAAGATGGCTTCTCTGAGGAGATAACATTTGAATAATACTTAAAAATGGGTAAGAAACTAGCCATTTTAAGACATGAAGGAAGAATATTCTAGTGGGAGAGAACAGCAAGTTGTAAAGGCTCTGAGCTAAAAGTGAATTTAGTGTATTAAAAGAATGGACTGAGAAGGTCAGTATG
>PVJC01046159.1:0-13414 GCA_004026665.1 Murina feae
CTCCTTCCTCCCCCCCCCCCCGTGTCCCATGTCCATTGATTATGCTCATATGCATGCATACAAGTCCTTCAGTTGATCCCTTAACTCCCCTCCCTAACCCTCCCCAGCCTTCCAGCTGTAGGTTGACAGTCTGTTCAATGCTGCTCCACCTCTATATCTGTTTATGCTTATCAATTTATAATGGTCTTTATTATCCATAAATAAGTGAGATCATGTGGTATTTTTCTTTTGTTGACTGGCTTATTTCGCTTAGCATAATGCTCTCCAGTTCCATCCATGCTGTTGCAAATGGTAAGAATTCCTTCTTTTTTACAGCAGTATAGTATTCCATTGTGTAGATATACCACAGTTTTCTAATCCATTCATCTGCTGATGGGCACTTAGGCTGTTTCCAAATCTTAGCTATGGTAAATTGTGCTGCTATGAACTGGCAAATAATTCTTGATAAAGGGATGGGAAAGCCCAGTTTAATCTTAGAGAGAACCTAACTATTGGACAGTTAGGTAGTTTGTCTTTTCGTTTATTGTAGGATTATGATTAGGATTAAATTACTCATGACATGAAGGGAAATGATCTCCTTGGATAGTTTATGGATTCTAAAGAACTAACATGTATAAGAAAGAAGCTATAAAAGTTTGGTTTAACTCTGTGAATATAGAAGTAATTATAGTTAACAGTATATCAATTGCCTGCCATTTTTTGCCTGATAGTGAAGCATAGTAATAATGCTCTCACTGTCATTTTGTCTGGTACATTGAATACACCAGACAAAATTGCAGGAGCTGAATTTGTTTGCAAGGTTACACTTTGTTCACAGCCTCTCGAGTTTCTGACCCATGGAACCTAAGAATGATTGGAGTGCCCTGGCTGGTTTGGCTCAGTGGTCAGAGCATCAGCCTGTGGACTCAAGAGTTCTGGGTTCAATTCTGGTCAAGGGCATATAACCTTGGTTGCAGGCTCCTCCTGGGTTGGGGCCCTAGTCAGGGGGCATGCAAGAGGCAACAATTGATGTGTATCTCTCACATTGATGTTTCTCTGTCTTTCCCTCTCCCTTCCACTCTTCCTAAAAATCAATGGAAAACTATCCTCAGGTGAGGATTTGAAGAAAAAAAGAAGAAGAATGATAGGAGCTCCTGCCTCCCAACTGCCCACAGCTCACCAGCACTGGGCTCACCAGCACTGGGCTCTGGACTTCCCCTGTGATCTCTAGTTTCAAAACCACTCAAGATAGACTTACTGTCACAGTTTTACAGGTTACAAACCAAAAACACATTACGACTGAGAGTCAGGTTAACCTGCCCAAGGTCATACTGTGGTCAAGAGCAGAGCCTGAACTTTATCCCGGCTCTAGCAGATTCCAAAGCCCATGTCACCTGCCTTTCTCTCCACAGCTTAGAGATTGAGGGAACTCTGATTCTAGCCTCTGCTAAGCTGACCTTCCCTAGAAGCTTCTTGTCTGGAAATTCTGGGATTTCTAATCCCTGCAGATCTCTGGGTGGGTAGACAGCCTGGTCTGGTGAAACGAGCTCTTGATTTGTCATTGTAAACCTGAGTCTGGCCAGTCACTCTCTGTGGTAGGTCATTGTCCACTCAGTGATGCAGCCTATTAGAAACATGAAGGTGACGATGCATCTCAAGGTTGAGGGAGAATGCAACAATGTGATGTGTGATGTAACTGTGGAAACTGTGGTGCTTGCCCTTGTACCTGCCTGAGTGACCCATGCACTGTGCCTTGCCCTGGTCCAGAGACTCCCTGACACCCACAGCCTGCTCCCCAACCTCGTTCTTCTTGGATTGGTGAGTTTGCTAAACAAATGAAACTAAATATTTTGTTTGCCTCGCCAGATGACTCATCTTGGCACTTTGAAACCTGTATCATCAGAGCTAATAGCCCACATCTACAAGTATCAGAGAGAGTGCTTCCTGTGGGACTGTTTGTCCTTAGCTGAGGTGCCTCCACCTTCCTAAACCCACACTGAAGGACAGTGTCCCTGCAGCCTTCCAGAGCACAGGACAGTTCTGCTCTCACCTCTCTCCTCTCCTCTCCCCAGCCCAAGGGCACCTCATAGCTCAGGTCATTGGCCTTTCTGGCAGCAGCCAGAGCTGAGGCAGGGCTCTGGGTCCTTGCAAGCCCACCTCGAGTTTTTCCTCCAGCCCCTGATCACATAGTCAGCCCCTTCTGGACCTGAGGGATTCCCAGTGTGCTGGCCTGCTTTGGGGGGCCTGGCCTGCTCAGCCTCCCCTCAGTCTGAGGACACTCTTCATGCAGGCAGAGCAGACCCAGAGGACAAAGCTCAGGGTCAGACTGAGAGTCTCCTTCTGTTGTTTTGTTCTCATCATGGAGGCCATGCTGGGTCAGGTCAGGTGCACTGACAAGTAGACTCCCAGACTGGATTAATGCACAAGAAATGTATGGAGGATGAAGGGAGCACACAGGAATGGTGGGAGGCTGCAGACAGTGGCACCAGCCTGCCCCTGTGAAAGAGAGGGGAGGGGAAAGGAGAGCTGATGGGCTGGGCCTCAGCCTGTAACCAGGCTCGAAGAAAGCTTTGGCCAGGCCCGTCCATGGCTCATCCTCCAGCCAGAGTTGCTGGTTGGAGGAATCACACATCCCATGAGGGGGAACAGTCCTGCCTCGGAGACCCCTGCTGTGTTCAGTCACCCTGGGCCTCTTCCCATAATGAGCTTAGGAAAGAGAGGTGAGTGGGACAAACTGCCACCTCTGTTATTATGGTGGAACTCGGAGCCCCAACTGGTCCAGACCTTCATTGCAAGATTTCTGTGCCCTTGGCTGTCGTATCCCTCTCAGGATTGACACATATGTCTGTTCACAGTTGGGCAAAGCAGTATCAGCAGGTTCCCATGGGTTCAACACATCTCTCTCTCTGCCCCTCCTCTGATTTGGGTTGATTGTTGCCTCTGCCCTCCCTCCCCATCTCTCCATGGTGATTCTTCCTCTTATCCACAGGAGCCTGGATACATGCATTCAAAGAATCCTGGTAGTAACCATCACTGGTAGTTCAGACCTCTGACCTCTAGTATCTCAGCTCCTTCATCCCCATGGATGTTAGTGAGCCCAGCTCCGTGACTACCTCTCTGTGGTTCTCTCTGGCCTACGGAGGAATGCCACCACCAAACTCCTTAGTGATGCTGGCATCTCACTGGTGCATTTCCTTTTTCTTTTTTTTAAATTTTTTTTCCAGAGGATGGGAGAGGGAGAGGAAGAGGGAGATAGAAACATCAATAATGAAAGAGAAATATCAGTTGGCTGCCTCCTACATGCCTCCCACCAGGATTGAACTAAAAACCCAGGCACGTGCCCTAATCAGGAATCAGACCATGATCTCCTGGTGCATGGGTCGATGCTCAACCACTGTCCTCTCTCCCTGGCGGGCCTTCTGGGCTCAGCAATACATCTGTTCTAGCCTTGCCCCTCCTCTCAGTCTCTATTCCTACTCAGCTGTTTGCCAGGGCAGTTCATGCCTTTTCCCTTTGCTCAGCCTTAGCTGTCATTTTCTCCAGGCTTCCGGGCAGCAGTCTGCCCCATGCCTTAGGATCTTTGCCAGGGTGCTAAATCCCACATCTCAAGAAATTACCCCCAAATCAATGAATTGTTGCTCATCTGGTCTTATTTCCTGCCTCTCTTATCAAGCCCCTCAATTAGCAACTAATTCTTCTCATTCTTGGTACAAAATCTCTCCTCCTTGTCAGGCCCAGCACATATCCCACTGGATTATACTGGCATTTAACCCTCATTGTGGGCTAGGCAACCCAGAAAGGAGTTGGGAGGCTCCCGAGGAGAGGGGCGAGACCTTTGCTTGTGTCCAGGTATGGGGGCATTGCCAGCCTTCCGAGGGAAGTGAGGGCTGTTGTAGTGTAAGTTGCCAGAGGCCCTCCTGCTGTCCCACTTAGCCTTTGACCACTTGCTAAGGGCCCTCAGACTGTCGCTGTCCCCTGCTGAACATCGGCACACCTCACAGTAACCAGCCAGCTCCCCGGTCCTGGTCCTCCCAGGTTTTCAGATGCTTCAGTCGTCACACAGTGATCAAAGGCTCTTTCCCAGGTCGTCACTAGTGAATCTCTGAGCAGTTGTGCCACTTCTCTGCCAAGGACTCTCCATGTCCCACATACTGCTCAGAAGAGTGTCCCCTTTGCCCGCCAGGTAGTGAGTGAGCCAGTCTCCAAATTCCATCTTCTTTCTGTTTTTCTCAGGTCCACTCCAGTACCATTTGTGTTAGCTCAGGTCTTCTGAGGAGCCAGTGCCAGGACAGGATTACATGTGCCTGTGAGGAATAGAAGGGCAGAGAAGAAAGCAGGGAGAGAGCTTTCAAATCTGACCCCTGGGGAGGAGCGGGGAGGAGGAGGATGGTAGGAAGAGTCTTAGGCTGCTGTCTGGTTTTCAGGAAGGTTTCCCAGGCTGATAGGAAGTCCTCAAGTCACAGCCACCTACCTGTTGGAGGAGTCTCACATCTTGCAGGCCTCCCCAGAGTGCTCAGTCACTGGCCAGGAGCATCCCATGGGACCTGTGGCCTCAATGCAAGTGCAGTGGTGGGTCACAGGTGCTATAGCTGGGCTGTCAGGCAATTTATGCTCCCGTGGCAGGAGCTCCAAGGGGCACCTTTACATGGCCGTCAAGTTGAGGAGGAGAGGGAGTAAGACTCTTGGATAAAGCTCTGAGTTTAATTTGTTTCCTTATCCACTTGGTTCTTGTCTCCTTCCTTCACCTAAATAAGCTCTGACAACTTCAGACCAACCCCAACACTTGTCAGTATTTGGAAATGACACTTTGTGTCTGTACTTTGGACCTGAGGCCAGTTCCTCAAGCTAAGCAGTGATGTGATCTGAAAGCCTCCAGACCTCCCGCTGAAACCACCGAGTTAAGGAAGAATGCCTTTCTTGTCCTGGGGAAGCCCTTGCGTAGGAGAAAGGGGAGCTGGAAGTCAGGCAGAGGAGGACTTTGGGGGAAATTGGAAGCAATGCAGCTGGAGAGAGGTGCCAGAGGTGCCCTCATGGGAGCAAGCCTGCAGCTGTGATGTGCATGCTGGAGTTGGCGGGAGTGTGAGTTCACTGTTTCCATCACAGCCCTTACTGCCGGGCACCACCATGTGAAGCTGCTGTACTGTCCAGGTGGTGATTTGTGAAGGATGTGCTTCACCTTCCCACCACACAGAGAAGTGGGCGGCGGCTCTTTGTTTCCTCCCATCACCTCACTCCATTCAGCGACAGTAATGATATTTTGGATGACAAAATGCAGTGTTCATTTGACCTCAGTTTTTTCTACAAGAAGAGAAGGGGATATGAACACTCGCACCTTGTAGAGAGGGCAGCCAGTTCCCTGAGAGGTACCCTATCCAGGGTCAGGGTCAAGCTGTAAACTGGAGATGGAGCCAGCAGCTTCTCCCTGGGATACTGCCTCCACCCCATGAAACCTAGCGAATCTGGGACAGCCCCGCAGCGTGGTGCTGCACTGCTGTGGGCCCCACAGGGAGGGCAGCAAGGCCTAGGTCAGCATGGCTGCCTTCCGTTTTGCTTACATTACCTTAGGGTTACAGTAACCCAGTCTCCCACAAATGTAATGTGGCCAAGGCAGGGAGAAGCTCTTAATGAGTTGTGTGCAGCAACACCCTTTCCTGCTGCTGGGAAATGGGGGAGGGACATGGCCTGAAGTCACATTTTAAAACACTAAATTGCCTCAGCAAAGGATTCCCATGCTGCAGGTCAGGATGCCGAGCCCTTGGTGGCAATCACTAGCTCCTCAGCTCCTGCTGCTTTCTAAGGCTGGACTGATGAGAGTGAGAACACATGGAAGCCACAGGGGGAGATCGTGCCATGCAGACACATCAGTGCACGTGCAGAGATGCCCTGATCCATGTCTCAGTGTATGTTCATGTCCACCCCACTCTTTCCCTTCATAGTGAGCACTGGGAAACATTTTTACAATAAACTCACTTCTGTAAAATGTATTTTTAAATTATGACATGAAGAAAGTACAAGAATCTTATGCATCCAGTTCAGAGGAGTATTAGAATGAACAACCCACTTAATTATTACCCAAATCAAGAAATAGAACATTTCATACCCCAACTTCCTTTATGCCCTCTCTCTCATCCCAAAGGAATCCATCATCTTAACTCCAGACATGTAGATTAGTTTTACGTGGCTTTGAGCTTTATGTAAATGGGATCATTCAGTATATTCTCTTTTGTGTCTAACGTTTTTCTTTCAGCAGCCTTGGTATATCTCAGTCTTTATTTAGATCCTCTTTAATTTTTCTCAATAATGCTTTATAATTTTCTATGTAGAGGTCTTCCTCATCTTTCCTTAGATTACTCCTAGGTATTTGATATTTGTGATACTGTTTTAAATGTTATTTATAAATCTCCTTTTATATTTATTGCTGATATATGGAAATATAGTTTATTTTTATTGACCTATATCCAGTGACCTTGTTAAATTTATTTATTAAATTTAAGTAATTTGTTTATAGGTTCTTTTTTATTTTCTATACCAGAGACCCGGTGCACGAAATTCGTACATTTGGGGGGGGGGGTCTCTCAGCCCAGCCTGCACCCTCTCACAGTCCAGGACCTCTCAAGGGATGCCTGACTGCCATGGAGGAGGGAGAGGCTCCTGCCATTGCTGCTGTGCTCACCAACCATGAGCCCAGCTTCTGGATGAGCAGTGCTCCCCCTATGGGAGCGCATGGACTGCCATGGGGCAGCTCCTACGTTGAGGCTCTGCCCCCTAATGGTCAGTGCACATCATAGTGACCGGTTGTTCTGCTGTCAGGCTGAAACTGGCTCTCCGACATCCCCTGAGGTTTTCTGGATTGCGAGAGGGTGCAGGCCAGGCCAAGGGACCCCACCAGTGCATGATCGGGGCTGGGGCGGAATCACAGGAGGGCTCCAGGGCATGTCCAGCCCATCTTGCTCAGTCCCGATAGGCTGGACCCCAGCAGCAAGCTAACCTGGTCGGAAGGTCTACCCCCTGGTGGTCAGTGCACATCATAGCAAGCAGTTGAGTGGCCTTAGCATATCATTAGCATATTACACTTCCATTGGTTGAACGGCTGACTGGATGACTGGACACTTAGCATGTTAGGCTTTTATTATATAGGCTACCCAGACATATCATCTGCAAGTAGTGACAGTTTTACTTTTATTTTTCAATTCTCACACCATGTTATTTCTTTTTCTTGCCATATTGTACTGTGCAGTATTTAATGGAAGTGATGACAGCAAGCATCCATGTCTTGTTTCTGATCTCAGTGAGAAGGGTTTTTTCTACACACTTACTTTTAGATTATGAAAAATTACCCTGGAATTTTCTTTAGTATACACTTGACTTGTTCCCAAGATGAGCTTTCAATTTGGGAATATTTTTTAGTTTGACATGGCAGTGATGGTTTATACACTAGGAGCTAGATTAATAGGATCAGTTTTGCATTTTAGAGAAAAGGAGCTGATGTTTATCATAAGACCATGGCTCTTTATTTTAACCTTGTGGAGAAGATTTTGCCTTTTCCATTTTACAGAAGGTTCTTGTGGCTGTACAGGTGAGCAGGAATTCAAAAAAAACGTGTTGGACCCAAAGCTCAGACTGTTCTTACTATTCCTAGTTCCCTGGAAGAATATTGAATGTCTAATCCCAAGGTTATCAAAGTATTTGTCTTAGATCTCTAAGAGAAAAGTTGTTAAACTGCTTCATTGGTATATTTAATATCTTTTTCTTTTTCCTCCTCCACATCTCTTTAAATCAATCACTGTCATCTGTGCCATCCCCTTTCTCTGATTTCTGTTGCCATGGAAACAAACTTTAGCTGCTATTGAGTCTCCCAGGAAAGGAAACCTTCCTACCTTCCTGGAGCCTTGAAGGGCTGCACCTGCAGCTCTCCTCAGCCACCTGGCTGAGCCACCCACCAGGCCGGGTACAGGACTTCCCTCACCTCTGCTGCTGTGTGTGCTCTTGCCTTATGCCAGAGGATGGAGGTGGTGACTGAGAGCTTTCCTCTCCGGCAGGCTGCTTGGGTCATGGCATAGAAGTGTGTATTTTCAAACTGTTTATAGCCTCAGCTGTTCCAGTTTGAGGATTATGAATCCTGCACAGTTACACAGACTCTTTCTCTGCTGAGATTTGGAGAGAAGAAGGAAGAATACAGGGAGAGTAGAGACTCAAACCAGCCCTGAGCTGGCAAGATGAGGATGTCCTTGTTATTTTCACAGTCCTCCTTTTGCAGCTCCAATAATTACCCAAGGATGACCTAAGAGATTTCCCTGCAAGGCAGAAAATTCTAAGACACCAGGATCTCTCAAAACTAACATTTTAGAAATTCTCAAAGACCTTATTAAAAAGAGTATGTTTTCGTGGTTGATTTAACACAGGGTTGTATTAAGGAAACAACGTTTTTTCCTCCTTGAGTTAAATTTCTTTTGTATAAATTGGCCTTTCTCTTTACTCATCTTTTTTGCACTGACTGCAGTTCTCACCATTCTGGGGAGCCTCCTGGGCTGCAGCAAGCCAGTGTGACTTAGAGTCCTTCAGTTGTTGTTGTTTTTCCAGTTGCTTTTTAGCATGTGTTGACATGCTTTGACCCATGAGAGAGGATGGGTACAATTGGCATATTTGTTTTCTCTATACCTCTACCTGCCACATCTATACCTTTTTTTCAGAGTTTCCTGGCATGACTCATGTCTCTTATTCTGCTTCTCTGGTTGTTTGTCCATCCACAGATTTGTATCCCGTGTGTGGGGGGGGGGGGGGGGGGGGGGGGGGGGGGCGGAGCGGGCAGAGCCTGCTCTTCAGCCCCTAAGGCCAGCTTTTTGAGCAGATGGCTAGGCTGGGCAGTTTTTAAACCCAAGAAGGCTTGCCCCTTTGCAAGACTTTGAGGAGTTCTAGAAGAGGCTGGTGATATCCAGGCTACTCCCTAGTTGATGAACAGGCCCACAATTCCTGGCAAGTGGACGTGTCCCTCCGGACCCTCCGTGCTGGTGTGCTGCGCCAGACACCAGGGGATGTGCAGATACTTAGATCAGCAAATCCCTCTGCGTAGACACCCTCTCGTGGGTACCTGGAAGTCTAGAGCTCAGGCCCAGGCCACAGAGGCCTGAGGAGACTCTCACAGAGGTTAGTTAGGAAACAGGCCACATGACTGTGTGTTGGCTCTGAGCCTGAAGAAGGTGCCCGTGGTTGTGACCTCCTGCAGCTGCCTGGCAGGTAACCAGATGTGCTTGGCTCTCTCAGCTCTTGGCTGTGCTCTCTGTGGGGAAGTGTTTCAGATCTGTCTTCACTGCCACTCCCCAGCTCTCTGGGGCATTGTGGCTTTTTCTTGGTGGTTGGGCAGGAAGTCTCCAGAGCGCCTAAAGGAATTGCTGTGCTTGATGACAAAGGCCATAAATTGATATAATCACTGAGAGGCTGCTTCATTTATTGAAGAGGAATTGAACATGATTACTCTTCTTTTTTTAAAATATTTTTTAAATATATTTCATTGATTTTTTACAGAGAGGAAGAGAGAGGGATAGTCAGAAACATCGATCAGCTGCCTCTTATACACTCCCCACTGGGGATGTGCCCACAACCAAGGTACATGCCCTTGACCAGAATCGAACCCAGGGCCCTTGAGTTCGCAGGCCGATGTTTTATCCATTGAGCCAAACTGGTCAGGGTGCTACTCTTTCTTCTTAGTGCACTTCTCCAGTGGTCAGCACCCAGGTGAGCAAAGATCTCACTGAGGGATTCAGCAGGTGCCCAGCTCATGGCCATTGAGTCAGGTAAAAGCAGTGGCACAGTTACACAGCTACTCTGAAACCATGAGAGTGGCCGGGGATGTTATAGGACAAGGCTCATTTCCTGTAATTGAGGACCCCACTATTACCACTATGGAACTGAAGGGCTGTGGGGAGTACTCAGGACTGAGGCTGCAGAGGCAAGGGTGCCAACTCACCCTTCAGCACCTCCCTCTCGGGATGCCAGCAGCCTTGCTCTTCTGCAGCTTCCTAACCTGCCCTTCTGGGTATCTCCTCCTCCGTGTCTCACACATGGGCAAGCTAGATGGTCATTAGATAAATACCAGCACGTCTGAGTCTTCTGGAACCCCAGGGAGGGAATTGTTCAATAGAACCATGTTGTCGCCTGGTAAGGGATTATTTTAAGCGCCAAAACTTTTTAATTTATACACCTGTTGTTTGATAGTGTCAACTGGACATATTGTGGCCCTGCTAACATTTAGGATTATTCGCAGTGTTTAGATTGTGATGGTAAAGCATTTTCCTTGTGCTCTGCTATGCTGTACCATGCCCTTTGCCTCCATCTACACTGAATGCCCCACAGTGCAGCTGTTTCCTTTCAACTTTACTGAGGCCCTGCCCCATCTGTCTTGTGGCCACCTTTATAGTCACCTCAGAAGAAGTCCTTCGCACTCTCCAGCCTGATGTGAGTGTGTGGCTCCATGGGGGTGTGAGATTAGTTAGGAAGCCAAGTGGAGGGTTAGAATTATTCATGAAGAAAAGAGGCTCTGAGTGATTTCCCCATGAGTCACACTCAACGCCTGGCTCCCACACCTGTGTTGGCTGCTCACAGTCTTTGTGGCTGGTTTTCCAGGTTCTCCCTATGTTTCAAATATTCAAGATTATGTCTGATTGAGTTCCAGACAAGCAATCAACTTTTAAGTGAATTGTTTCATGTATTTTTCATGCTAGAAAGTTCCTTAGTTCTACCAGCCCTCCAGTTTAATCTAAATCTGTTCTCAATAGTCTTCAGCGTAGATCAAAGACCAGTTAGCTGGTTACCATCTTTTGTGTTTTAAATATTCTAAAAAACTATCAGAATCTTCAGTGTTCTGTTCTTGAAGCTGAAGAAATTCTTCACCCTCTTAGGTTTTTCCAACTGTCAGTGTGATCAGACGTCACTCTTACGTGTTCGTGTACTTCAGACCCACAGCACTAGCCTGTGTGTCGGGAGGCAGGCTCCTGCCTTTGGCTTTATGGAAAAGTTTTTTATGGGTCAGGGGTGAGCGTAAAACCACTTTGCTCAGATCATCTGAGAGGTCCATTGCCCAAAGTGCTAAAGAACACTGGGGAAGCTCAGGAAATAGATGCTCCAGGAAAGAGCCCGCTTATGACTCCAAGAAAATTCTGATGGGAGGTCAGTCCATGGGGTGAGTGCATGTCCATCTCTAATTCCTGTGCCCAAAGGTAAGGGCGGTATCTCTGCCCCAGCACAATGCCTGGAGCCCTGTGGGTGCCCAACAAATGCTAACTGACCAGATCTGGGAGCAGGCTGTTTCTGCTCTTACCCCTCATGTTCTATGTTCCTAACATTTTTCTATTAATAACAGCAGACTCTTATCACCTTAAATAATAATAATGAGTATGTATGAAATATGTAACAACATGCCAGATGCTGGGTAAGAGTTTTACACATTTATCTCCATCTTCATGGAAGAACTTGTGGGGTGAGTAATGGAGATGGGAGGTGAACCTGCCTTGGTTACCAGGCAGCCAGTAGACGACTCCCCATTTTTCCCTTGCTGTAGTAAGCGAGAACATAGGAGGCCGCTGCTGCACTAAGCTCAGATATAAAAGGAAGCTACTTGTCCCCAAGGGAGAACCCTGCCCGCCTTGCTCATCCTTCCCATCCAGGCGAGGCCTCCCTGGAGACCTGAGGCCTGTGTGGGTCAGAGCCCCAATAAAGCTGGGCTGGAGTAAGGGAAACACGGGAATCTTCAGGAAACATATTCAGAATTGCATTACATGCCAAATGGCTCATTTCCCCCTGCCAACTTAGAAAGTGACCCCTAAGACATCCCTCAGTGCCTGAGGAAGGGCCTTCAGGAGGCTGCCCATGGCCTCATGGTCGGAGGACCCATCGCCAGTGTTTTCAGCCCAGACCTGAAAACACCATTTCTTTGCTTGTTCAGCAAATTTTTTTGGACACCTGCTAGTGCCACTACTGCCCAAGTATGTGCAAGCAAAAGGGCCCTCCTCCCTGACGCAGACAGCCCCCCCTGGGGAAGACATGTGTAAAACAACATCCATGAGTGCTAATAAGGGTCGTGGCAAAGGTAGGCTGAGGTGCAGGAGCAGGCTTCCCCACTTCATGTGGGGAAGCCTGTGCAGCTGGAGGCCTGGGTGGGAGGCCCAGCCCACCCAGGGGAGGCAAATGTTCAGTGGCAGGTGACAGCGTGGAGGCAAGGGACAGAAACTAGGAGAAAAGAGGCTGGCCAGGCCCTGGCGAACCAAGCTTAGAGTTGAGAACTAGCTCAAAAAGCTCTGCGTTCTATCTTATCAGGCTTTGCTAGAGTGAGAGGGACCCGCTAAGGATCATGAATGGGAGGAGAATGGTTCTCCCCACCTCCCTGGCCATCTTTCCCCAAAACTCCATGAGCATTTCCCAACAGAGCACATGGGTTGTCACTTCCATTCGCACACCTGTGTGCACGGCCACTTGTTTCTTGGAAGTCTGTGCTGGGGCACTGGCCCAGCTTGCCTCCATGCTCAGTGGGTGGATGTCATTGCTGCTGGCACAGCTGCTGTGGCCATTCCTGGGCAGACAGCGTAGAGGAGCAGCACCGGCCTCTGGAGGTTGGCTGGGCACACTGCTGAGCTCTACACTGCCTGTGAGGATGTCCTTGCGAAACCGGTGGCCAGGCCTTCGCATTATTGCAAATAACCATTTGGCAGTGATTCCGCCAATACCCAAATGTGGCATATAAGGAACTGGGCTTGAGTTTCACGAAGATTGACTGGTGTAAGTGGGCTGGCATAGACACCATTAACAGGGAACGTAGTCACTCTCCCCTTGCAGTGGTTTTTAGGAGAGACAAGAGGCCTGATCGTGGAAGGACAGCTGCAGCCAGGAACCACACAGGGCCCTGCAGGGCATTAGGCAGGGCCTCCATCCCAGTGGGAGCAGCCAGAGAGCCCTGGGTACAGTGGCCTTTCCCAAGGACAGCAGTGCACACCTGAAGGAGACCTGAATGGAACCATCTGCTCCTCCCAGTCATGAATGGCTGTCCGGGCCTGGCCTGAGCTGCGTATGAAGAAGTCTATTGTTCCAGGTGCCCAATTTTTTTCGAGTGTCTCTAAGTCATGGGTAAACAGGGCCCCCTCCCCCCCTTGCATCCTGGGCTTCCCTAAAAGATGAACTTGGAGCAACTGGTCGGGGAAGTGGAACCATGGGGTCCAGTCAGGTATTGACACTCACTCGTACTTACCATCCACTCAGCTCATTTTTAAAAAATATTTTTTGTATTGATTTCAGAGAGGAAGGGAAAGGGAGAGAGAGATAGAAACATCAATGATGAGAGGGAATCATTGATTGGCTGCTCCTGCACACCCCTACTGGGGATCAAGCCCGAAACCTGGGCATGTTCCCTTGACTAGACTCAAACCTGGGACCCTTCTGTCTGCAGGCT
>PVJC01046160.1:0-13417 GCA_004026665.1 Murina feae
AAAAAAAAAAAAAAAAGAAAGATGTCATGTACAAAAATTAGTCCTGTTGAGCAACTTACAGAAAGACAGAAGCAGCAGATGAAGTTATAAAGTGCTTCTAGAAGTAACAGACTTCTGAAATTAACAGGGCATAAGTAGGGAGTATAGTAGAATTACTTGGCATCTGAGTAGGTGAGTTTCAGTAATACATCTCAGCAATATACAGTCAGTCAACATATACTTTGATATCTGCTTTTGACTGAAAGTTCAATAATGTCAATGAAGTTACAAATTACATTATTATCAGGTTGACCTGAGAGCAGTAGCATATCTACCCACAGCTCTCCACAATCATCCTACACAATGAGGAGTTTATCTTGCTGTTTTTTCCAGGTAGACTGGAAAACAACCAATGCAAATCAAACCTTCTCACTTCATCCAATATCATTCACCCATTGACTAAATTTTAAAAACAAAGAGAAACACAATATGGAATGGTCAACTTATAACAACAGCAAGTTTTTCTTTAAAGTCATATGTGCTCAAGGTAGAAAATAAGGATTAAGAAATAATGTATCATCCAATATACCACGTACATTCATCATTAATATTTGGATATAATGCCTTCTAGACTTTCTGTGGTTTTTAAAAAAGCATGTTAAGATATTTAATATATATATCATATATATCTACAGCATGTTAAGATATATTAAGATATATATGTATTATATATGTGTGTGTGTGTATATGTATATATGTATAATGCTTTTTATTTTGCTTATCATTATAACAAATATTTTCCCATTGTGGAAAACTAGAAGAATCCACTCAGATTTATTGCTTTAAGAAGACAACATAAGAAGCTATGTATGTTCATTCCCCAGTTAATTCTAGCAAGAGGAGAGGAAATGTAATCATTTTTAAATTTACACAGAGCATTCTGGTTCTCCTTAACAAAAGCCTGCCCTCAAGGGAAACTATTTTGCCTCAGCCTAACAAACAGGTTTCACCAGCGCCTAACCAATCTGGGGGAATGAAAATATTTGAATTAATAATAACTCAGATATTCAAAATTAATGACACCAAAGTCCAGATAACAACAGATAAATATCAAAAAACCTACACCAAGAAATATCATACTCAGACTGCAGAAAATCAGTGACAGAGAATATCTTTTTTAAAAAACCAGAAGAAAAGAACTCCTGCCTGTAGAGAAAAATAAAAATGGCATCAAACTTCTCCTCAGAATCCATGCAAGCAAGAAGAGTGGCGAGAAATACTAAAATTGTTGAAAACCATGTGATAGGAAAGTGTTCGGGGGTCCCCAAGACCATCATCATGTTCCGTGACTCACTAGAGGGACTCACAGCACTCAGAAAAGCTATTATACTTGTGGTTAGGGTTTACTACATATTATTGTGAAAGTGTTCAGGTTAAAATGAGAAAAGGAAAAAAGCTCGCAGGGCGGAGTCCAAGAGAAACCAGGTACAAGATCCCAGCTGTCCTCTCCGAGCGGTCACAGACTGTGCTTAATTCTCTCAAAAATGGTGACACGTGTGAAGTGCTGCCTACTAGGAGCCCCCACATGACTAACCTTAGCTACTCGGTCTCTAGTCCTCACCAGAGGCCAAGCTGACAGTGTGGGCCAGGGTTGCAAGTGAACATAAACAGATGGTCACCATAAATCAAATTGTTGGTATAAACTATCTGGCAAGTCCCAAGACCCCAGGTACACAAATAGTACACTCTTATCACAAGGGCTTAGAGGTTATCTCTCAGGAATGGTCAAGAACCAATCCCAAGACCTTTGCAACGTATGGAATTTGGACAACCCAGGCCTGATGAATTAACACTTTACTACACAGGAAGCCATCAAGGAAACAGTAGCCTAGATGGGAGGCAGCTCACCAGGTGGTATTAGAATTGAACACAGAGCTGCTTGGTCCTGTGTGCCCCCTTCCTATGCAGTCAGTATGTTCTCAGTAGAGAATGTACTAGAATATGAGCAGCCAATCAGGAAGGTCACCAGTGTTCCTATCACCCTTGTTGAAAGTCCCTCAGTGGGAAGAGGACTTGGCAGGAGCTTTGAAGCTCAGGTAAGGTGTTAGGCAGAACATGGATTACTGCTCTAGGATGGCAGTGTGATGCAGAGAAAGAAATTGCTGGAAAGGCTTTTAGGTATTGAGCAAAAAGATATATTAATTAACATAATGCAGTCAACCCTTATAGATTATCCTTCAATAGATTATTGTGATACTGAAAATAACATACATAATGCGGAGAAATAAATTATTTAGGTTAGAACTTTGTACTCTTAAGACATGCTAATGAAAGATGATACTTTATAGTAGAGAAACTTTATTTCAAATAATAGTAATGAGGATGAGGATGATAATACCTCCATTATTCACTCTACTAATTCTAAATAAACTCTTTATCCATGCATTTAAACAATGATTAACAATTCATTAATATCAGAAAAAAATGTAAATAGCATATTCTTAGGTGTTTTACTTCCTTTCCTTCAATATAATATTCACAAGATCCAAATAGTAAAAGAAAAAAATTTAATTTTGGAGAATGATCCTGTTAAAGATATTCAATATTAATGTAACATCGCAGGGAGTTCCTTGAAGACAGTAAGTACAATACTGTTAGAGAATCTTTAATCATAAACTTGTTGAAAAGAGCATTTAATAAAGTTTTATCCTAGTTCTAATAAAATGTACTTGTAGCTCTTCTTTCAAGATTAGTTTTCAACTAAATAATAACAGCTCTCCATTGCCTATCAGAGGACACCCAAACTGACACTCTAGGCTCCTCATTGTGTACTTCCATCTAACGTATCTGCCTCTAACTACAGCTCCCACCTGCCGTTCCCTTCACATCAGAGCAGTTTTGGAGACTGGAAGTCCCAAGATCAAGGTATCAGTGGGTTGGCTTCTCCTCCGGCCTTTCTTCTGTATTTAAGTCACGCATCTGTGGGTTATTTTGTTATGGCAGCCCTAGCCGACTAACACAGGCCTGAACACCAGGACACGGGGCTCACTGGAAACCATCTTAGAAGCTGCCACAGAGGATGTTGGGCTAGTTTATTGTCAAGGCCCTTTTCTGCAATAATCTTTTAAGAGGACTCTCTGCTTTTGCAGAAAAAGACAAATTTAGCACTCTCCAATTTGCAATATTAGCCTGACAGCTTTTAAGCAACCTGAAATAAATCTGTATTCAGAGAATTCTAAGCTCTGTGACTTACAGTCCCCTGCAAAGATGTCAATTGCTAGATTTAACATCCTTTATACATTCAAAACTCAAGTATTCTAAGTGCATAACATTAAAAAAAACCTTTAGACTTGCCCCCATGTGTCCTAATTTGTTGTATTTAAAAATGCTTTTTTAATTTAAGAATGGACCAATTTCATTTGCCAGCATTTATATATTTATACATACCCTAGGCATCTGAACAGAAGCAAAACCATAGTAATATACTTTCTTCCAACTGAGTTTTTTAAAAAGGATTGACGTATGCTGTATTTCCTACAGCTATAGACTTTCAGAGAGCAGTCTTGCTCTTTTAAAAGAAATTCATAGTTTTATGGAGACCTTTTCAATGTAAAATAACTCCTGGGAGTTCTCTTCAAAGCATTTGAAAGTTCTAATAATCTAGCCACCCACCCACATCAACGCTATTCATTAGAGCCTCTTTTTATTTGAAAGGAAGTATAACACACAAAAAATCAAAAGAAAAATAAGATTAATCCAAGCATATACACCAACTCCATTTCTCATTAACAACTGTACCAATTAAAAAATAAGTTGTCTTGGACTTATGGCCTCAGCCATGCCAGAATAGCTGGTATTAGACTTGGCCTTCCTGCCATAAACTGGACAAAATATATAAAACAACATTCAGGATTGGATGGCAACAGAGATTTTTGGTAGGCATCTAACATTCTTGGTCTGTTTCTTTGCCTACCAAGTACCGAGACCCCCACTATGTGCCATGCACTATTTTAGGTGATAGGGATATAGCAGTGAACAAATCAGCTAGATCCTCACCTTTATGATGAGAAAGTTAGGTAAACAAGGGTGGGGAGAAGGAGCAGTATAATAGGAAGGATTAAAGGCAAGAGAGAGTATGACTCCCACAAGAAACTAAGATGATCCTTTCAGAATTACTTGTCATTCATGTCACCCCCACTTTCGGTAGTTATGCGACACCAGCTGGGCAGGTATAATCTTAATTTTAAGGACTCTCTGGTGTCCAGCACAGAATCGAGACCAATGCTTACTGGACTGCACTGCCCTAAAAACTAAAATTCAATAAAATGTAGTTTACAAATATAAAATATATACACACATTAAAGTGTATTCTAGTCTCAACCATTTCCTGGGTCTTGAACATGAGCTTTAAACTCTCTTCCTTAGCTTCCTAAAATGTGAGATATGGAAACTGCTCCCTTACAACTTAATTCCGGATTCCTTTCTTTAAAATCTACTAGGTTTTATAGACAACTACAAGTTAACCCCTAAAATATAAAACTAGTTACTATCCATGTTAAAATTTTATTAAAATGGACACGTGCCATAGCTCTACTTCATTTTCTAGAAATCCTCAATAAAAAAGGGAAAACATGCACCAAAATTCTAACTAAAAAATTCGCTGACAGCACTAAACAGAAAGGAATGGTGAGGGGAGGGGGAAGAAAAAAGGGCCACAATTTTAAGTAATTCTGTGAGATTAAAAACTAAAAATTATTTTTAATGAAGAGGTGGTTTTTTCTTTTAGCAAAATCATATATGCTGAGATTCATGATGTTGAAGCTATTAAGTGCCTACCAAAAAAATGGTTTTCCTGTAGTTAGTTCTTCTCAAATATTCCACTTTTAAACTCTCCTTATATAAGCAAGCAGTAAGCCTCAACAATAATCTCCTACGTCTCCATGGCAAAGGTAACAAAGCTTGAGGAAGTAAGTTTAAATAGCCGACAGGGTTTTACATTGGAAATAAGAACTTTCTGGTAATGACAAGTCCAGTCACCTGAAATTACTTTCATGATCATTCTCTACTTGAACACTAGATGTTTAAAAACATTCAAACCAACAGGCTCCTCCCAAACAGCATCTTATTTCAGGCCTATTTTCCTACATTAATTACAACTTCCAAAACTAAGTAAATCTATTCTGATAGAATTACAGAAAAAGCTAAATATAAACAGGCTTATTACAGGTCAAACCCCAGGAAACCAGGATCTAGAACTGAAAACTAGTTCCCAGTAAGTGCCTTTTCTTCTATCAGAAAACAGAAGTGCTACTATTCTGTGCAGCTCTTAATGGGCTCTTGCCCAGCCAGCTCCCTTCCGAGCACCACCCACCAAGGGAAATCTTAGACTCACATTTAGTTCACAAATAAATCACACATACACTCCCCAAAGCCATTCCCATCAATTTCCAACAGAGGCCTTTTCTTACAATCAGAACTGCACTTCAAAGCAGGAGGGAAGGGCCAATTTACCACAAGCTAAGAGCTGTTTCTACTTTCACTACCTCAGAATATCCTAAGGAAGTTATCGATTCAATGCACAGGGAAACTGGAATCCATGTGTTAAGAAATTAACTTGGAAATTCTCTAACTTTTGAAGGTAGCATCTAGGCACAAATACAGATTCCCTGTTTTGTCTTTTTTTTTCCTTAAACAGAACAGTTTGGGTTTTTTTAACTGATTTTCAGAGAGGAAGGGAGAGGGAAAGATAGAAACATCAATGATGACAGAGAATCACTGATCAGCTGCTCCTGTATGCCCCCCACTGGGGATCAAGCCCGCAACCTGGGTATGTGCCCTTGACCGGAATCGAACCTGGGACCCTTCAGTCTGCAGGTCGACGCTCAACCTACTGAGCAAAACCAGCTAAGGCCAGATTCCCTGTTTTGAAAAAGTACTAAAAGGCTAAATTTTTACTTAACAGTACTACTGTATTCAATTCAAAAAGGACTCAACACATAACATTGTTAAAAATATTTATTTTGATACAGTCTACCATAAATAAGTCAGTAGAGGTTCCACTCTGCCACAGATGCATCTGAGAAGAGGCCTGTGCCATTCAATTGGTGAACGTGTGAACGATGTCCCATCTCTTATGCCAGCTCTGCAGAGGGCACACCTTCCATGTTGTTACTGTCCATTGATTGCTTCAAATCCAGATGACCAAACAGTCCTTTATCCCCAAAGTAAGCTAAAATGTTTGTGAAGAGGAGAAAGAAATTAAACCCCAAAATAAAAACTTCTTAAACATAGTTTAAGAACTAGAAGATTTTATACATTCATGTCTGTGTTTACTCGTCTACCAAATTCAGTTACTAGAAGAGAAAGATCAATCTCATTGAACAAAAGGAAAAATCAAACATAGAAACCTTTATTTAAAGAAATACAATTTTGTTAGTTTTGACTGTAGTTACCTGTTATATAAACAAAAAGGAAAATATAAGTTGAAGTCAATAAAAGATTTATGATAATGATTTTCATTAACATGAAGGAATGATGAGCCCAGAAAATAAACCCATATCATTACTAGATGTAACGTCAGTAAAATTAAAAATAACATTTATTGAATGCTCTCTATGGGTCAGACAATACACAGAAAGTTCACAACTCTTAGTTAGGGTCCCTATTTTAGAGAAGCTGAAACTAAGGTTTTGATATGGTTACATATTGTCAGTGGCACAGTGGGATATGACCCAGGTGCTCTTAACCATTAGCCCACACACATCCCAAAAGCAGTCAGCCTTCATTTCTGCCTCACCTAATTCTTACCCCAAACATTCCACCCACTAACCAACCCAAACTCCTGAATCATTTGCTGACTAAGCAACAGGATCCAGGAAAGAGATAAGAGGTGTTTTATTTCTAAATCTTACTGATTAAAGATGTGATTCTTAGTAATATGGCAATAAAATTGCACCACAAAATGACAATTTGAGTATTCTGTAAAACTTTTTTAAAGTATTTTTCCTTTGAGAAAAAAACCAACACTCTTCTATTTCTAATTTTCAAAAGTGTATTAAAATCGCCCATTAAATGCCAAGTTATTTCTGAATACAGTTAAGATACGAAAACAAATTATTCAACTAGTAAGCTCTCCTCTTCAATGGTAATGAACATCCAAAATAAAGAGAAAAGAAAACCTTCCTTGGCTTTATACAGATAATGGGAACAATGATTCTCTTAATGAACCTTAGTATTGACATATTTTACCTAAACAATGTTTTACTAAAATATTACCTTATTCATTAAAGAACTGCATTTTAAATGCGTATCAAGCAACATTTGTTGACCACATGCAATGCACCATCCTGGGTGAGGTGCATGAAAACGAATATTTTCCTCATCTCAAGGAACCCAACTAATTAGCAAAGAAAACAGACCAGTAAATCATGAACTATATTATTTACATAAGTATTACATAAATAAACTCATATATAAACAACAAACTTTATGTTAATGAACAATAAACTTTACATTAGTAAAACCCTACCAGCTATCAGGGTACAAACTAGGCAGTCTCCCCAGTGCACAAAGCACAGTATATGAAATGCTATAACTGGATAATTCTCTTCAGACACTTAGTCAATTCTTTCCTAAACAGATACTCCTGAAAGGAAACCAGAGATGCCTATAACAACAGAGAATAGAGTTAGCACCAGAAAGGAGTGAAAAGGCACTAAGGTGAAGAAATGAAAAAGCAAGGGGCAACTGCTCCATCTCATTTGCAACCAGGTCATCAGCTCTTGGTGGGATAAATGAAACGAAAAAGTACAACCAAAAGGCACACTCTATTCCCACCTCTGGATCCCGGATCACTTGGGACACACACAAAAATGCTATTTTCCAGAATGCTGGTCCAGTCTAAAAATGGTACCACAAGATGCAAAAGCCCACCAAGAAGTCAGGGTGAGCTGACTGATTGATGCAATACTGTTGGCAGCTACTTTAGGTGCTTACAGGACAAAATATAATGCAAATACACAACAACCATATATAAGCAGAGAATGACAGAAAATAATACTATGGGAACACAAAAACAGACTAGCTTCAGCTGGAAGAAGGAGAAAATGATTTAGGGAAGAGGTGACATTTGAGATTGGGCTTTTCTAGAAGTACATTTTCAAATGGAAACAGGGGGGAAGGAGCATTCCAGGCCGAGGGAGCACAAGCACATGGACAAAGGCATGAAAATATACAGTTCATTCTGGAATTGGCAAACACCACCTTGCAGCTAGAGCATTGTTCCCATTGGAGAAAGAAATGAGGTAAAGGCTCAGCCGGAATGGCTCAATGGTTGAGTATCAACCTATGAACCAGGAAGTTACAGTTCAATTCCTAGTCGGGGCACAGGCCCGGGCTGTGGGGTCAATCCCCAGTGTGGGGCGTGTAGGAGGCAGCTGTTTGATGGTTCACTTCATCATTGATGTTTCTATCTCTCTCTCCCTTCCTCTCTGAAATCATTAAAAATATATTTTTTAAAGAAATGAGGTAAAGGAGGTGACACAAAAATGATTAAAAATCACTATTAACAGTTTATTGCTCACATATTACTTGCCCAGTACTGCTAATACTTCACATACAGTATTCTTAATCAAGCCTCATGGCAATCATATGAACTAGTATTATGTCCAACTTATAAAAGAGGAAACTTCATTTTAGAAAGGTTACTAGCCTCTTGGGGAAAGGTATCTGATGGCAACTTCCGTGCTTGGAAAAATGTTCCCACAGCCTGACCCAGTCGCCCATCTCTGATAACGTCTCCTAAGGTAACAACTAGTTACCTTAATTTCTTAATTGTCTTAATTTCTCTAAGGAAACAACTAGTCTAAGGTCAATCAGCTAGTAAATAGCAGACACAGTATCTCAAGTCCCCATTTTACAAAAAAAGGAAATGGCAGTTCAAAGAGTAAAAGCTAAGAAAAAAGAAACCTAGTGGTGATCTCTGAAAGCAGTTTTAACAAGCCATAGCATAATGGTGGACCGCAGGAGGTGAGAGGGAGGGAGGGAAGTGAACAAAAGGAGCAGTGAGTGAAGACCATTTATTAAAGCACTTTACTAGGGAAACGAGAATTAACTGCAGAAATGGACAAGTTGAAGGTACATAGGGTGCTCATCTCAGGGAAAAAGACCCTTTCCTCTTAGATAAGAGGCTGATAAGGCAGAGAGGGCAGAGGAAATTCCTATCAGATGGCACTGTGCTAATTACAGTAAGAGGTAAGATCATCTGAGGGAGGCCACGTGACCCAATGGAAAGCGTGTAGGCTTTGGAGACGCACATACTCATATTCCACCACCTACCAACTGTGACCTGCTCCAAAGAACTGAAGGGACAGTTAGGAATATTGTATATAAAGCACCTGAAACAGTGGGTGACACACTGTTAAGTGACACTAATACTGCCATTATTATTTTCTGCCCCTAGAAAAAAAGGCTTCAAGTAGGAGTTTGAAGAAACTGAAGACCTAGAGTGGCTGATAAAAAGTCTGTTAGGGCAATCCACATGAAGTCTGTAAAACAGAGGGTCAACTGGAAATCCCACAGCAACCGTTCAGGGCTCTTAGTCATTAGAGTGCCAAAACTATCAGTCCCTCCTACAGAACAAACCTGCCTGCTCTAGATTGTGCCTTTACATATATGTATGTGCATACACACATATGACTAATTCTCATAAGTATATATATATATATATATTTATACACACACACACATTCATGTGTCAGCATAGAAATATGTCTACTCTTTGTACCTATGTGTGTGTGTAGTTTTCCCAAGTGCTTATCAAACACTGGCAAGGTTGTTTCTGAGAGAAAAATTTGACAATGCATTTTCAGAACCATAAGTGCTCATATAGTTGACTTATTACTCCCATGAGAATTTATTATAAGGAACTAAATCTAGGTGCATAAAATCTAGGTGCATAAAAATGTTCATTTTATTAAGTAAAATATTGAAAAACCAAAATACCTAAGTAATCAAAACCTGGAAAATATATAGGATATCAACTCCAAGTTTAGGTGAAGACAATAAAATACTACGTACTCTTATTAGAATATATAAAAAGTTGTATTTATCTGAATAAGGTTAAGATGGAAATATGGGAAATTTAAAACAGTTTACCTTTTAAAGTGGTAGGATGATAAACTGCTTTTAAAAAAAAAATACATTTCACTGCAACATACTGAGGATTCTCAGAGGGAAGGGCAGGGGGGAGGGAGGAAAGAGGTCAACCAAAGAACTTATATGCATAACCCATGGACACAGATAATAGTGGGGGGAAGGAATGGACATGGGGAGAAAAAAGAGTCTGGGGGATAAAAAGGAGGAAATCTGTAATACTTTCAACAATAAAGATAAAAAATTTTAAAAATTAGCAATGAGCTTCATTACAGTTATGGTACAGTAAATAAAAATTAGAAAGGGGAGAAAAAGCACTTACCTGCTAACAGGCTAAACTGGTCTGCAAAATGCTGCAGTAAGTATTCCAACAGCCCAACACTATAAAAGCTGGTAAAGCTCCATTACAATGCCTACCGCTATTACTCTTCTGCTTCCCAGTGACTCAGTACTAACATATGAACGTTTGCCCTGAAATGTTTATTTGTAAGAACAGTACCTCAAAACAGTTGGTTCAGGCATTCCAGGATCTGCACCTCTCTTAAATCCTAAGAGAGAGGGGAAGGGAGGAGAGAAAATAAAGAATACTAATTAAAACCCCAGCAGACAAAAAACTTGCAACCAAGACTGTCTTTTTCAATAACGTAGGGTAGCTGGAATATCTCAAGCTAACAGCTTTACCTTGACTTACCTATGCTACAGAACAGTTTCTAATCTCCTATGTCCAGGACCAGTCAGTAGGGAAGACAAACTAACTTCTTCCTATTATATACACAACTTAGCACAGGAGCCCTTAGCATGTCCTATGTTTCATTATAAAACACTAGAGGCCTGGTGCACGACTTTCATGCATTGGGGGAGGGGGGTGTCCTCAGCCCACTGTGCCCTTTAGCAGTCCAGGAGTCCTCAAGGGATGCCCAACTGACGGCTTAGGCCCACTCCCCATAGCAATCAGCTGGACATCCTTAGCACAGCTGTGGAGGCGGGAGAGGATCCCACCACCACTACTGTGCTCACCAGCTCACCAGCCGTCAGTCCGGCTTCTGGCTAAGCAGCTCTCCCCCTGTGGGAGTGCACTGTCCACCAGGGAGCAACTCCAGAGCATCTGCCCCCTGGTAGTCAGTATGCATCAAAGAGACTGGTCTTTCCACCATTCAGTCTATTTGCATATTACCCTTTTATTATATAGGATATTTAAGTTATTATTTAACAACCTAATTAAGTCTATTCTTATAAGCATGATTAAATAAACCTTAACATTCAGTTTTGATTAACCTAATCAAGTCAACATTCTTATTACAAGTATGATTAAATAAACCTTTTACCATTTAAAATGTTTATTAGGACTGGCCAGTGTGGCTCAATGGTACAGTGTCAGCCTATACACCAAGGGGTCTCAGGTTTGATTCCTGGTCAGGGATTGCAGGTCGATCTCAGGTCCCCATTCAGGGTGGGTACAGATAATAATGTGTCTCTCACACATGAATGTTTCTCTCTCTGCCTCTCTCTCTCTCTCTCAAAATCAATGGAAAGCCCTAACTGGTTTAGCTCAGTGGACAGAGCATAAGCCTGCAGACTGAATGGTCCCAGGTTTGATTCTGGCCAAGGGCATGTACCTTAATTGCAGGCACATCCCCAGTAGGAGGTGTGTGGGAGGCAGCTGATCGATATTTCTCTCTCATGGATGTTTCCAACTCTCTGTCCCTCTCCCTTCCTCTCTGTGAAAAAAAAAAAAATCAATAAAATATATTAAAAAAAGAAATCAATGGGAAAAATATCCTCAGGCAAGGATTAACAAAAAAATTTAAAAATATGTTTATTAATTAATTGGACAACATATATTACTTTGCTGAAATAATTATTAAACTTAGAGCTGGTGTCAAGAACTATGAGGGGTATGAAATTTTACCCCATTTTTCAAGACAACAAACTTGTCTGCCATATTTCTAGTTAGAAACAAAGAACAATTTATTACTCCCAGCTATAGCAATAGTCAGAGTACCATCATATTGGACACAACCCTGCATTTAGGGAACCAGAGTCTTTTATAATGGGCAGTAAGCGTGTCTCCCCTTTGTTCTGGAGGGAGATACTATTGTCCAAGGCTGTTCATTCTACAAACGTGTCCTTAAATAGATAACATGGAACAAAGTTAGTCAGAGCCTCTGTTCACAAGAATTGTAGAAATTCAAGACACTGCGGAAAACTGTTTTCCAACAGATGGCTCATTAAAATCTTTTTGTTGGTAAATGTCCAAACTGATTCTTTATTATGTTCTATTTTCTAGCACTACAATCCCACTGTACTCCCTGAAGTCCTAAAAGAGGTATGTTTTAACCTAAGCTACACAAGAAAGTCAATCTACAATTACAAGTTTTAGTGAGAGGTGAGATGGAGAAGTGAAAGAAACAACCTGGAAACTAGGTTAGACATACATTTATATAGTGTAAGAAAAAAAAAGACCATTAACAAGGAGAAGTACTGAAAAAACAGCCTCAACGTCAATCTCCATCTGAGCTCTGGATGCTAGGGTGAAAACACCACAATGGTAATCCTAGGAAAGGGAATATAGCCAGTGTGCGCAACAAGGAAAACAAATTCTAGGATGGAAAAGAAAGGCATTATCTACCCTTCAGACCAAAGCCCTTCTTGCACAGCTACAGCTTTCTGGGAAGCAGAAAGGGAATCTCAAAAAGAGGAGGGAAAGGTAGATGAAAAGACTTACAAAGCAGCAAAGAAACCACAGGACAGACAGCAAGAGCAGTCTACAACAGGATCCCACATACACAATGGAAAAAGAAAACGCCCCCCCCCCCCACTTTTCTTAGCTAAAAACTGGGCCCTTCTACCATTTATTTGAAAGTGGGGAAGTGGGGTAAGCATAGACTGTAACAGTAACCTGTCCATTACTTAATCCTTGATACTTAAAAAAGGACACTAAAATCTGGAAAAGTAATGCTTTTTAAAAAAAAAAAAAAAAGATGTATTCAGAATAAGGGAGGAAAAAGATCTTCTTTAAAGCCCTGAATACTTAAGTATTCCTGGGCTATTAGCTGGCTTGCAATTCATGGGGAACGTCCAGCATAATCAAAGGCTCTGTCAAGACTAAGTGTGAACTTTCTCCTGGGCAAGGCGCCTAAAACAAACAGGAAGCTAAAATCATAGTATTGTGAAGCGTGAAACTGCGTTTTAGAAAATGTCAAACGTGATGCTCAAACTGCCAGCGCTGGGGCTGATTCCTTCCCACCATTTTGCCTGCGTCGGGCAGTAAGATTAAACAGGGGGG